>CM035800.1:20391302-20501302 GCA_020466265.1 Siphamia tubifer
TGTGCCGTGTTTATATGGTGGCGCTGTCGTCCTATACTAGGAACTTCTATTTCTGAACAAATTAAGATATTATTACCCTATAGGCATGCTCGAAGAAGATTTGAACAAAAATTAGACTTAAAAACCCTCAGATATTTTGAAATTGAAGAAAGAGTTGAAATTGTTGAAATCTTCAACTCTTTGTTGAACAGAGAGCTCCATCTAGAGGACTAAAAAGAAACTAATGCTTCATGAGGCCTCATTTTAACATCACGACGAGTAACCACTACAGACCAGTGACTAACCTTAACCCTTTGTCTGTATTTAAAAGTACTCTCATAGGTCAAAAGCAATGCTAAACACCCCCCAAAAAATTCATTACTACCAATGCCTTTCTTGTGACATTAGTAGCTTTGTCTTCAGTCGGCCTTCTTTCTTTTCATGCTTCAAATGTTGAGATGGATTGTACCATATCATATATGCTCACTGATATCATGACGGTATCAGCCTGCTTTGTTCTGATCCCCAGCCTCAACGTATTTTACCCTGGAGTCTGGATAGGAGGACAGAACAACAAGGGTCACAGCAAAACTCACCAGCTCTAATAGGTGTGACCGTAGGAGCCAGGGGGCTGCTGGATGTGGGAAGACTTGACACCCCATCATCTCTGGGTCCTCTAAAGGCTTGAGAGATAGGGGTGGACAGGGGCATTTGGAGCCAGCAGTTTCCAGGCCAACTACTCAGCAGGGTTAATTACTATACCAACTGGATGCCCCTTCCAGTGATGGTCAGTGCCCTTGTGATCCACGCTTCATTCGCTCACCTTGCTTTTTTTTTTTTTTTTTTTTTTTTTTTTTACGCTTACCCGAGTTTTATCATGTGGCGCCTGTGAGACACTTGAGTTCGCCAAGCCCTGCAGGTTTGCTCCCCGGGTGCTCTGATTTGAAGAGTGTAACTTTCTGCTCTGTTGCTGACAAGGCTGTTATTATCTGAGATAATAGAGGAAAGAGGGGGGAAAAAACAGGCAAAATGTGTCAGTCATCTCTATCTTGCTTGTTTCATGTGGAGTTAATAATTCTAATGTATCAAAGATGCGCTACGCATAAACGCATCATTCGTTCCGTTTGCACTTTTATATGAGTTTGATATCTCTGCGATTACTGCGTGCATTTTCTCATCACCTTAGCTGTCATATATTCATGCGGTATAGTCACCTGCAGATGGGTAATTTGTGTCAGCCCAAATCTTTTATCCACATTGTAAAGGCACTGTAGGTCGATGATTGATTTTATGTCCCAAAAATCAAAAGTAAAATCCAACTGGCATGTCTTTTAAATATTTTTTTCTGACAAAAACCATACTAGAATGGACTGTCAAAAAAGAAAAAGTCATGAAAATCCCTCATGACATTTTATGTTTTATCACTTTTTTTTTTTTACTTCTGTTTTGGGTAACACTGTATAATACCTACACACAATTCACTATGTATTAACCATTTATTACCTATTTGTTAATGTTTGTTCAATATGTATTAATCATTTATTCGTACTCAACTTATCATAAAGAAAGCATTTGTTCTTCTTTTCTATGAACAAACCATTTGTAGTCGTGTGAACAAATGCTTTATGATTAATTGTGTATAAGCAATACAGGAATAAACCTAAACAAATAGGTAACAGATGGTTAATACATCATGAATAAACCATTTACACATGGATAACAAATGGTTAATACATAGTGGAAAGTGTGTAGGTATTATAAAGTGTTACCCTGTTTTGTTTTAAAAGTGCTTGAATACTTTGACTTATGTTATATTTCAATAAAGTTTCAGTATTTAATGTTTTTGTTTTTCAAGTTTTATGAGGAAATCTTTTAATTTATAGATGCTGTGAAAGGCAGGATGAGAGACAGCTCATAAAATATGATTAACAACCAGTGTTTATTTAAAGGCTTATATTTTACAACGCTATGTTAGTCTTAATCCTCAAAGACCTAAACAGCCCGTGGCAAACAAAAGCATCTACTGATCTAAAAATGTTTAATCACTTTTGAACCACTAATCCAATCAATGCGCTTAAATAATTCAGGTAAAATTTAATTTCTCAGCTTTACAGTAGCATCAAATGTATTTTTTTTTTTTTTTTTTTTTTTTTTTTGGACATCCAGAGGTTTCATCGTAAATATGGACATTTTCTTAAAAACTTGACTTTTTCTTCAGATTTCTCACATAATATTGAAATTTATTCTACCGAATTTTCATTGAAAACGGCAACAGGCACATATTATATATTACATGATATAAGATGCATAATTAGAAGCCTTAAAGGTCATCTTTGTGCATCACCTTAACTAATAAAGACCCAGTTGGGGAGTCGGGGTGTTGTTCGGCCCCCGTCTGGAAATATTTTTCGATAGTCACGCGTGTGCAATACATTACCCCTTACTTGTTTTGCTTTGGTGTACTTCACTGCTATTTTTAGTCTTCGTCATAGTTTTTATTAAGTACAATAACCTTCAGTGTGTCCTGCAGCTGCCTATAGTTCCATGTCCCTTATGACTTACATCAGTCGTTTCCAGATTTCTTAAAAGCAAACCAGAAACTGACTGCAGCAGCAGCAGCAACACAAACAACAGCAACAACACTTGGCTCCCATGGCCCCCAGTGAGACGGGAGGCCTGCAAAGTTGCAGGATGTTGGAGGAGTGAGAGCTTGTGGACGGCCGATAAGCAGAAAGGCCACGCTAGGGGGTCAGCACGTAGCCACGGTATACAGTCAGATCTCTATTAAGATAAGAGATGGTGGGCTAGTGTGATAAGAGCCGACAGGACTTAGTGATGTGATATCAGTGATGGGGCACCAACAGCAGATGCAGCTGTCGACATCCGGCACAAAAAAAATAAAAATCATAGCTGGAGCAAACTTGTTCTGGGTATCACTATAATGAGATGCAGCCTAATTATTATTTTACTGTACTTTAACAACCTATGAAGATGTCCGATGGGTTATAAACTCAGATTTAAGGCTAAGGATTTTATTTTAGTGTTTTATTTAAACACTTGAAAACAGTGTAAACATAATATATTTTTTACAGAGTAGTATTTTTATTCCATTTTGCCTTCATTGTGTAGTCTTACATGACTGTTGCAAGGCAAAAATTAGCACAGACATTGACATAAATAAAAAGATTTATTCAACACATCCTTTCAAATGATGCAACAGTGCTCTGCTGGCATGGTCCATAACTGACCATTTGATTGGAAAATGTTTAAAAAGCGATCACTAAAATTCACCATGTTTTGGAGATGATACCATGTTGGCCCATGATCTGTAAATGTTAAAATAGTCATAAATTCATATCTTCTTTGTTTGGTCTATGAAAGTGCACTGGATTGACCATGCAGGAAGATTATATATAGCTGTACATTTTTGACTGAAAATGCATTTGGTAGTTTTGCAAAACATTAGCATACCCCCCCCCCCAACTCTTAACAACCACTGTGCCGAGCATGTTTAATTCTCTGCTGTCCAATTTTATAAAATGCCTTACCCTTATAAAATTTCATTGGCAGCCAAGAGACTTGTTAAAACTTCTTGTTAATGCAATATGAGCACATTATGCAAGTCCACACACTGCACTGAAAGAGTGTACGCTGAGTATTAATGGATACTGATGCAATGAAATGCATGGTCTGACAAGCGGAGAGAAGCATTTCACTCATTTTCACATTCAAAAAATAAAACAAAAATGCTAAAGCTACGACTGTATTATCAACAGCAATGACAGTACTGCCAGTCCCTGAACATCTACTAGCTTCTACATCTACACTATACAAAAAAAATGTAGAATTAACAGCAAAAATTTGTAAAATTGCAACATAAAAAACCCCCAGTGAAAATACATTGCAATGTTTTTTAGGAAGATTTTTATGATAATGATTAAATCAAATGTAACTGTGTTTTTTACAGGTAAAGTATGTGAACAAAAGCAGATTTATTTGTATGTATTCTATTGTTTTGACAAAGTAAAACTGTACATTGAAAAACAATGTGGTGATAATTAAACTGCAAAAACACAATGTTAAAATAACAACCTGTTTTATTTTGGGGTGACCATGGCTCAGTTGAGAGAGTGGGTTGTCCAATAACCAAAGGGTTCGTGGTTCAAATCCTGCTCTGTCACCAGTGTCACTCACACTGGTGTATGAATGTTTGGTGGTGGTCAGAGGGGCTGTATGCACAAAATGGCTGATACACTTCTGTCAGTCTGCCCCAGGTTAACTGCAGCTGTAAATGTAGTTTACCACCACCAGAGCGAGAATGTGAGAGTGAATGAATAATAGGTCACTAATGTAAAGCCCTTTGAGTGGTCAAAAAAGTACTACATAGATCCAATCCATTATTATTATTATTTGCTTTAAAAAATAAAGAAGAAAATATTTAAAAATTGTAAATGTGTTAACCAATGGCTGTGGTTCAGTTGATAGAGTGAGTTATCCAATGACCAAAGGGTTGGTAGTTCAAATCCTCTAACTTTTCTTTCTAAATTCATTGTTAAATTTGCATGTTTAAAATGTTAAATCTATATATTTAAAATCTTAATTAAAGATTTTACTCTTGTAAATATGTTTATGATTTGCTGTTTTTTACAGGATAATTCTGGTAACCACAGCTGACATTTCTCCCCCTAAAAGCAATGTAATTTTATTTTATTTTTTTACAGTATGTTATTTCCATGTTGTCTGATGCACTATTCAAATATTGTATGATTCATGGTGCTGCATTCTCTCTATTCTAGACAGATGGTCTTGTAGGCTTCTAATTTGTCTTAATGTCCGTTTGTTTAAAACTGCTGATTGCGGTTTTAGATCATAAATGCAGCCAGGACTGCAGCTATGTTAGCCAGAGCGATTTCATACACAATTGGACGGCGATTTAATAGCCTGTGAAAGCGAGACAGACAGAAAGGTGGAAAATCCACAATATTTTAAATTATGCTTGAATATTGGGGCATTATGACTTTGTTGTAACGTTGACTTCTCCTTAACCATCACCATCAATCCCCCAGCTATAGGCAATGAGCCATTCGCCATTATGCAGCTTGTTAGCAATGTCCAGGCTGTGCAATTACCTGTGTCAGCGGCAATGATTGTCTTCAGTGGCAGATTATTCATCACTTTATAATTGTGGAGGTTGAAAGGCGGGTTTTAAGTCCTCGTGACAAAGTCTAGAAGTACATGCTTCTTCAGTTTTTCTGACGTGATCAAGTGTTTAACTGTCCATCTTCGAAGAGTCCTGTAAACGAAAAGAAAACGGCGACAGATTTATTTTCAAGAGTACTTTTGTTCATTTTGGAGTTCTGTCATTTATCTTCACCTAGAAATCTTTTAATGGACGTTTATTGAATGTGCATGTGTGTTTTTTTTTGTAGATTAAATACAATGTACAGGTAAATGTAACCCTCTAAAATATTTAATTACAAATTAACAAACATATACAGGACAGTCACGGAAAGAAATTATTAATTATTAAAGCACAATACAGATAATAAAATTGTGATAAAAGGTGATAAATCACTTAAGAAAAGTAGCATATAAAGAAAAAAATATATTTCAGAACTGCCACAAAAGTATGGTTATGGGAGATGAATTTGTGAAATGCAAAAATTATACTGAAGATTTTATTTTATTTTCAGGTTCCACATACAGACCAAGTAAATGGAACAAATATGAAGATTTTGAAATGTCTGAAGTGCAAGTTTACCTATATTCTGCCTGTTATTAAATATTTTGTGTATTTGTTGATCCACTGTGATAGATAGATTAGGTTAGATTAAAGTGAAACATTTACTCACATATTATTATTGTAACTATAAAATGAAATAAAGTAAGAAAGCAACAAATGAGTGCAATGCCAAAGCAAATTTTACATAAAAAAAAAAAAATACTATGAGTTGACAGTCTTTAGTATTTTATTTGCCTTTTAGAATTATGAGTAGTTAAACTTGCAAAACCATGAGTGTCATGTCTGCATTGCTAGACTCAAGGGTCTGTAACCTGTCAACAAGATTAATGCTTTCCTTGGTAATCTGATGCAGTGATGTAGTCCAGGGTATACAGTATATACCTACTTATTTTTCAGTCGGCATTGGATATACCCATTTCTAAATTCCCTTGATGTTTATGGAGGACTGACCCTGCCATATTGAAAAACATATACAGAATTACCTTGTCCTTATATGTATTTTTGGTCACTTAATTTGTATACCTGCATTCGTATTTACATTTTCTAATTTATTTCTATATTTTATTATCTTCTGACATGTACAAATACTACGGATGGATTTTTTTGGTAAACTAAAGAGTAGTCTTACATGTCACTGTTTCTAAAATGGTGTTTTTCTGGAAGACTTTTTTTTTTTTTTTTAAAGGTAAGTGTTTCATTTTCCCCAAAAAACATTTCCAAATGTAGAAAAATTGTGGAAAATTTGATAATAACCTTATGATGACCATATAATAATAACCATACAAAAATTCTCTAAAACAGACATTTTTACAAATAAACTGCAAAGTGCCAAGAGATTGGTCTGTTGGTAAATTATATGTTTCAGTCCATACCTACCAAATGCAACTTTATGTGTCCTGGTTTTCACCCCAAAAAAACAAGGCGAGGAGGAAAAAAAACCCCAAATGTATTAGTGTTTCAAAGTTTACATATTTTTACCTGTCACATACACAGCACAATGAGTATTTTAGTCCAAACTACAGGGTGTTACCTTTACAAAGAGCCAATTCTTTCATCTGTTTTCCAAACAGTTGAAGAACAGCTGTAGTTTCAACCCTTTCATGCATGAATTATGAGAACCTTTCTTTCTTGCATGCTTTAATTCTTCTTTAAGCATGCAAAACACAATGCGATTACATTTTTTTTTTTTTACATTAACCTATTTTTCCTGGAATCGCAAAAATGTCCACTCAGCTGGACAACATGTGTTTAATTTTTGAAGAAACAAAACGTGCATTTAAAATGCATCATTTGGAAGTGAATACATTTTTTTTTGTAATAAAACTTAGCTGATCTGGTGTTTTCTCACATTTTAACCGACTTTAATTTAGTTATTACTTTAGTGATTACTTCATGGAGATAATATACAAAAACATTGAAACCAAAAATTTTGGATTATTTTGTTCATTAATAACAGTAAAGATACAATAATGGTATGAATCACAATGTAATAGATAGATAGATAGATAGATAGATAGATAGATAGATAGATAGATAGATGTACTTTATTCATCCCAAGTTGGGAAATTTAGCTGTTGCAGCAGTACAGGCATTGACAGTTGTGCTTGTGTCGTGTCATACAAGGACATGAAATGTTAAATATATCTCCAGAATTAAATACAGATGTATTGGCTATATACAAAAAAATGGAAATAAAATAATATGGGACAGTAAAATAATACTTGGTAGCATAACTGGGCAAAATGAACCAGTGCAAACATATGTGTTGCTTAAACAGTTCCATCCAAGTTAACCAGTTCCCTAATTGAGTCGTAATGATGCATAGCCTACAAAACCCATGGAATATGTGTGTACTGTAGTGACCAGTGTGCATGAAAGACTTAATTTTGAGCTATTTTTCTGGTGTTTTAAGTTAAATCACCCTGTGTATATAACTCGGTTAATGTGTATTCGATTTGCACATGTTGGAGATGAACACAGAGGTGCAGAGGGGGCACTGCAGAGGATGAACCTTTGGACTGAAGGGGGCGAGGCAGCTGTGGAGAACAGACAGTGTGTATACGTTGGTTGGCGGCACGTCATCATCATCATCATCATCATCCTCATCCTCATCCCGAACCGACGGAGAGCCAGCAGACCTCCCTCCTGCTTCCCCCAAATTACTGCATCGTGTCTGAAGGTGGTGCAGCGGGTCTTCAGTGGACAACATCATGACGTCCGGAGCTCAGTAAAGCCTGGAGCTTTTCCTTGGTATCCGCTCTCCTGGTCTCACCGTAAAAACCATAGCTTTCCACTAATTTTGTCAAGGATAATAATGATGAGGTAAGAGCTTCCGGTCGCCATTTTGCCGGTGTTTAGCGATTTAAGGACGATCTGCATTGGATGGTTATTAGCCACCGTTTGAACGGATTCTGAGGGCGGGATGTCAAAGCAGCATCAGTTAGGCTTTGGGGATGTTCGGTCAACTAATAAAAACATATCTTGTCATACGTATGTGATGGAGCACAGACAGCAATGCGGTCTTTATACTAACACTGCTACATGCTGTTTGTTATTGTTCCGTTGCTAACTATCCGCACTATCGTTAACCCTTTGCAAGTGTAGGAGCCAGATAGACGTTAATGAATGTCGCCCTGATTCTCTAAAACTGTATCCTATCCCACAACTAGGTTTTGGGTTAACCACGAGTCGTTTTGCAATAAAAGTAGCTTGTGTAACATTAGCTAGCCGTTAGCATCATACTGGCCCGTGCTGCTGCGCGTGCACCTTTTGGCTAACCTTTACCATACCTGTGTGTCCTAGCATGTGCAAAGTGTCATAGAAAACGGCAGGTTTTAGGTACAAAAAAATCCGCATACGAAAGCTACCCGCTTACTGCACAACCCTGTCCGTCTGGACATAATATGTACTGATAGATAACGGTAGCAAGAAACGAACAGGTTTATAATGGTTCACAGACTAGCACTGTAGCATACCTGCATTAGTGACAGTATGTGATATATTATGAGTTAAATGACAAATAACAGGTTTATGATGGTTCAAAGAATAGTACTGTAGCTACCTACATTACTGAAAACATGCAATGCATTATAGTGACTTAAACACAAGGTCTCAACTAGGTCACTATATTTAACTAGTAAAACACGAGATGCCCCACTTACTCAGGCTGGTGGTTTTATTAACTTGGACAGTGTCAGTTGTAATTGTCATCTATTATTATTCCCTTTAGTGTTTAAAAACTATTAATCCTGGTTAGAAGTTTGAGCACTATCTTTCTTTTTTTTTAATTATTCGACTCATGCTTTTACAGTAATATTAACCCATAGAGACCCAAGCAGATCTAAAGATCAAAATAATTTACAGGTTCTACAAGATTCGGTAATATCTGAACCATTAATCCTATCAATACACGTAAATGGTGTAAAATATAGTTTCTCTATCCATGGTTATCATATGTGACCAATTTGGGCCTTCAGAGACTCAGTAGTGAACGTGTCATCTTTTACAATTGATTCATCAGAACACCAATGGAGTTTTGTGGACACTTGTTTTTTATGCAGTCATTGATGTGTTTCTAAAAGAAAGTATTTTTTTTCTTCAGTTTTCTGTTTCAGACATAACCTTCTATCCTTGTACACATATCTATATGATCAGTTAAATAGAAGACAACATTGTACATGGTTTTCATTAGGAAAAAAAACAACAAATAGAGAGGATAGTATTGTAATAAATGGTTAGAAGTAATTTAAGAAAGGTGAAATCTAGATGAAAATTTGTTTGGGAGCTCACAAATGTAACACTGGGCCTTTTCAGTTTAAGGGCAATACCTGATGTTTTGGAATCTACATTTAAATCCATTGCATGTTCACTTTTGCATGCGGCTATCTTCACTGAATAAAAACTAAAACCAGGCTCATTTCTCTTACCTAATGTGCTTTTAATTTTTTCATTGTTTCATTTTTATTTTGCAATAGAAAACAATTCCTTTTGTGCATTACACGCTATTACTTTTTCCATGACCTTTGCATGCTACACATGATTAGCCCATGCCTTTTGCCACCATGAATTAGAATGTGCGCTAACCTTTTCATGTGATTTCAAGAGAACTTGACATCATTTGTGCAATGTCAGATCCACATTATATGTATGTGCACATCCCCTGTTGTGTCTCATGTCACTAGTTCCAAGCCAAAATTTCAACCCACATGATTAAATGTTACAGTCATTTAAAGTTGTCTCTGCGGGAAGTTAAATTGGCTGCTTTGTCAGTGCTTCATCAGCAGTGACCTTCAAATCAAGTCTCTTCCTTTCACAGGCGTGACCGTGACCGTGATGAACGGCCAAGAGACAGGGACTGGGATCGTGACCGTGACAGGCATAGAGACAGAGAGGTGAAGTTATCGACAACGCCAGCGACAGGTGGTGTCGACTTCTTTAAGCAAAGCCCTGTACAACAACAGATCAACCCTTTTACCAACCTGCCCCACACACCACGCTACCATGAGATTTTCAAGAAACGTCTGCAGCTTCCTGTCTGGGAGTACAGGCAGAGATTCACTGACATCATTACGCATAACCAGTCCTTTGTTTTGGTGGGAGAAACTGGCTCTGGAAAGACAACACAGGTAAAAAATACATGGTGTCGCTGAAATGCTAATCTGTACCAATGCAGCAATGCTTCCAGTTGCTCTTAAATATTAATAAAATTAGTCCAAGTCTGTATACACAAGAAAATCTATGATGAAATCAGCATAACAAAAAATCACTGCACAACAATCCAATAATGCATTTTAGACAGTTTCTTTCTAGTATTGGCCGTGACTTTGGGATTGTAAGATTTATTGAGTTGAGCCTTCTCTTCAGGAGAAAATAAACATTCGCAGGAATTTAGATTATTGTATGCAATTCTATTAGTATCTTCTGCGTCTGTGTTGAGTTATACACATTTATGATAAATTCTGTCATTTAGATATTCTAAAAGACTCTTGAAACCTTCAGTTTAGTGGGTTTCTTTGCATATATCGTCTATCCATCACCAAATGTGAAAAGAGAGAAACTATGCTGCATTACTTTTGGATTATGTATAGCCAGAATATATTATCATGCTGCTTCAAATTTAAGAGTATTTAATGAGGTATTTCAGCCAGAATTCCTCTGTGTAAAGATTACACAATTTTGGATGAAACCACTTTATCCTGAGAATTCCAGTAAAAGGATTTGACTAAGCCTTTTGTCCCTCTTTGCAAAAACAGGTAGCGTACATTGAATTACTTTGATTAAACTGTGCAATTAAAAAATCCCTGATGTTATTTTATGTTCTGAACACTTGTTTTGGCATATCTGTGGCAAATGCAGCTAAATGATTGCCATGAAGCTCTGGGAGACCACCAAATTAAATTTAGCTAAAGGGCCAGGTCTTGTGAGCACTAATAACTGATTTTAATAGTGTCTATGAAATATTTACCTCTCCCAAACCTGGTGTTGGCATTTTGTTCTTCTGACTGGCTGACATTTAAAGGACTGGTAAGATTTGAATCATCTTTAAAGGGCAGTCATCTGAACCACAAGCTTAATAGACTGGAAGTCTGTCTATGTTGAGACCGCTCTCAGAAAGTGCCTTCTGTTTCAGCAGTGAGGAGATCATACTTTTAGTCAAAATGGTCACAGGTATGACTTTGAAGAAATGAAGAGTGTGAGACTGAGCAACCTTGAACGCAAAATGAGGCTTTTATTTGAGCAGAATGTTATTAATTTTTTCTATATTTACCTCCGCCAAGGAGGTTATGTTTTTGCCTGAGTTTGTTTGTCTGTCTGTCTGTTAGTTAACAAGATAACTCAAAAAGTTATAGACGGAAAATTTCATGACGTGTTGGGGGTGTTACAAAGAACAAGTGATTAGATTTTGGTGATGATCCAAAGAGATCCTGGGTTCTGGATCACTTTGAAATTTTACATTGTGGAGAATACATTTCAAAGTGATGCAGAATCCATGATCTCTTCCGGATCATCACCAAAATCTAATCATTCGTTCCTTGTGACAACCCCAACACGTCTTGAAATGTTCATCAAGATCCGTCTATAATAACTTCATTAGTGATCTTGCTAACTAATAGACAAACAAACAAACCTTCAATTCGGAGGGGGGAGGTCTGCCTTGGCGGAGGTTTGCGCTCTAGGAGTGCTTTTCTAGTTAAAAATGTGGTCGGATTTCTTTGCATGGATTGGATTTCACAGTTTCCGGGTCAATTAAAACTTAATCTATGCTGCTTTTCCAGATTCCTCAGTGGTGTGTGGACATGGTGCGGTCTCTTCCAGGGCCCAAAAGAGCTGTGGCCTGCACTCAGCCCAGAAGGGTAGCAGCTATGAGTGTCGCCCAAAGGGTGGCTGATGAGATGGATGTCATGCTGGGCCAAGAGGTGGGGTACTCCATCCGGTTTGAGGACTGCAGCTCGGCTAAAACGGTGCTCAAGTAAGATAACATTTCTCTCTGCCCAATGAAGCAATTGTATTTAGTCATTTTTAATGTGCAGCTGCTCTGTGAATGTCTGTATCCTCTCTCTTCACTTAGGTACATGACAGATGGAATGTTACTGCGAGAAGCCATGAATGATCCCCTACTTGAGCGATACGGTGTCATCATTCTGGATGAGGCCCACGAACGCACGTTAGCTACTGACATCCTCATGGGAGTCTTGAAGGAGGTAGCCCGACAGAGATCTGACCTGAAGGTAAATGCAATGTAGCCGCAACAACATGTTTACAGCTGAACTTTCTAAATCTTCCCATGTTTCGCTCAGTGCCAAAGCAGAATGTTAAGTGTGGATGATCATGTTTGCATACTTAAGATAGTAACTTGATAGGAGTGAGGTTAATGTAGTATTTGTTGTCCCAGTGAAGGTCTGGCATCACAACACTTAGAAGGCATGATTCTCTGTTCATGTCAAAACTACTTGGGTAACCTTCATTACACTGTGTTTAGTTTTGGTGTAGATTACATATCTACTAAATGAGTTGTGGTGGAACTTGATTTGTGAGGCTCCAGTATCTTCAACAGGTAGTATAAAACGAGGGCTATTGGAGGAAAGGGTAAAGATAAAGTTTCCACAGACTGGGAGTTTCTTTTCTTTGTCTGAAATGGCAACATATTTTCATTTTATTGTTTAGTTGTCTTGCTTTTGTCATTTTTTCTGTGGATGTGAGAGCCGGATTAAAAAAAAAGCTAACATAGTTTAATCAGTTTTGTTGCATTCCACCCACTGCATGATGAGAGAGTCACAGTACTCTTATGCAAAGCCAAATGACGCTCTGAAAAGTTAATTTTGAGTTTTTGCTCTTGTGTTACTGTAGAATAAAGGCCTGCTTACCAGTTTCCACATATTGAGAATATTTTCTTATTAGTCATAAAATAATGAATGTTAAGATATTGGGAAGCTGAAGTCCTGAATTGCTCTTAAACTTATAGTATTTCTAAAAAGTGCAATTCTACAGCCAGTGTTTTTTTTGTGTCACTCTGATGTAATTTTTTTCAGATTCAAGCCAACAAATTAAGCATTTGACCCATGGGAAAATTAATGAGGTTTTGCTGAATTTGACTGAAGGACAAGTAGGCTAAACATCTTTACAGTCCACAAATGTCATAAAAATGTGAAGTACGAATGTCTCATGGAATGTGAGGCTAATGATGATTTTCAAATGTGTGTGTGTATATATATATATATATATATATATATATATTTGAACAGCCACACCAGTGGCTGGAAAAGGCTGGACTAAAGGACAGCACAGAGGCACTACTCATGGCTGCACAAGAACAAGCCTTGAACACCAGAGCAATAGAGGCCGGGGTCTACCACATCAGACAGGACCCCAGGTGTAGGCTGTGTAGAGAAGCCCCTGAAACAGTCCAGCACATCACAGCAGGGTGTAAGATGCTGGCAGGCAAGGCATACATGGAGAGGCATAACCAGGTAGCGGGCATACTGTACAGGAACATCTGTAAAGAGTATGGACTGGAGGTCCCAGGGTCAAGATGGGAAAACCCCCTCAAAGGTGACAGAGAACAAGTAGGCCAACATCCTGTGGGACTTCCAGATCCAGACTGACAAGATGGTGATGGCCAATCAACCTGACATAGTGGTGGTGGATAAACATGAGAAGACAGTGGTGGTGATAGATGTAGCAGTCCCCAGTGATAGCAACATCAGAAAGAAAGAACATGAGAAGCTTGAGAAATACCAAGGGCTGAAAGAGGAGTTAGAGAAAATGTGGAGTGTGAAGGCAACAGTGGTACCAGTTGTGATCGGAGCACTAGGGGCAGTAACCCCCAAGCTGGGAGAATGGCTGCAGCAGATACCAGGAACAACATCAGAGATCTCTGTACAAAAGAGCGCATTGCTAGGAACAGCTAAGATCCTGCGCAGAACCCTCAGGCTCCCAGGCCTCTGGTAGAGGACCCGAGTCTGAAGGAGACACCACCCACGTGGGGCGAGAGGAAAATTTTTTATATATATATATATATATATATATATATATATATATATATATATATATGTATTTCATCATTTAATCGTATCAAATTGTAAAGTTCACAGAATTTTTGTGATGTACATTTTCCAAACAATGTGTCATATTTAGTCGATGGTTCCCAATTAGTTTACAAAATTCAATGCGTCCTGATGTTTGCCTAGTATTATGGTTTTTTTTTTTCCCCATATCACTCTCCGATGATCCCTGATATATTTCCCAATATAAACAAACATAAATGCATAGCATTGGCCTAACATTTGGCTACAGTTTAGTACAAGAGAATGATATTATAATGTAAATTTACAGGAAAATCAGCAGCCAGTGTTCGCAGACTGTCCTTTTGTGTAGGCTGCAAACTGCTGGCTATATTTTCTCAGTGCATCTAGGGCGTAGGTGCTGTTAGTTGACTAACTGACTACAGCTCAAAGGATTAATATGCAATTTTTGTCCTCCGAGACATTGAGAAATCTCAAGAAAGTTTTTGTGCAAAAATGCCACATCGATGCATAAATTAGTTTAAAATGCAATAAAAAAAAATTCCACAGCTCTACTTAAGTATAACTTTCCCCATGCATAAATTCACCAAGAGTCAGTCTTCACACCCCTCCTCTGTCACTCCTTCCTTTTGTCACAGTTTTTTTTGACAGTGTCCCCTGTGTCTGACAGCTGACTTTCCATGGTTGAAAAACAAATGAGTGTCTGCTGTATACAGCAACGCCAGTATACACTGCTCCCCGATTGTGCTCCGTTTTAAGCCAGCGAACCAGGGGGAGAGCAGCAACATGTCTGTATGGATGCAGGCAGAGCTTTATAGGCAGAGTGTGCCAGACATAATTCTCATAAAGCAGATGGATAATGACTAGTTGTTTGTCAGTGTGGGAAGCAAAGGTTAGATTGTTGTTCGTAGACTGTTAAATGAGGTCTATGTTATTGGGAATGATCATCCACCCACACCCCTCTATCTCCTTCATCCATATCCTCTACCAAATTTGAAAGTTTAATTTGCCTTGATTAAGAGCAATTATGATGTCTCGCAGAGCGTAAAGTGAAATGCCGAGACGCTGGCCCCTGAAAATATTTGAGATTGAAAATGGGAGACGCATTTCCCATCAGAATCCTAATGCGCTCTATCTAATGGCTCTGGAGAGAACATTGTGTACCCAACATCAGGAACAAGGACTGTCACAGCTCTGTGTAGGTCAGTGACTCAGAATTTAATGCCAAGTTCCACACTATAGACACCAACCTGGGTTCGTGCCAGTGCTCTCATCCTGTATTTTAATCCATTACCCTAAAGGTTTTTGCACTCTATTTTTTCTTCTGTTTGCATTGGCACCCTTATCCACTCAGTCTGTGTCCTAATGTCTAATCATCAACCCATATAACATATTGTATATTTGTATATTGGTCATTTAAGTCTACTTTGCTTTTTTTCCCCAATGTCCTCTCACCTACCTCTGTGCCTGTGTATGTTTAGGTCATTGTCATGAGCGCCACACTCGATGCCGGGAAGTTCCAGGTGTACTTTGACCACTGCCCGCTTCTAACCATCCCTGGGCGCACCCACCCGGTGGAGATTTTCTATACGCCGGAACCAGAGCGGGACTACCTGGAGGCAGCCATCCGTACTGTGATCCAGATCCACATGTGTGAAGAGGATGAAGGGGATGCTCTGCTTTTCCTCACCGGTCAGGAGGTACACCTCAGTAGATTTTCCAGGCAGCTTTACAGGAATTATGTGGGACGGTTACAGCAGAAAGTGTAGAGATTTTTACTAGTTGCATTTTGAGTCAATGCAGATCAAATTACACTGTTTTTATATGTACAATTTGTGAAGCCATTTAATTTGCCTTTGGACAGATGTTAGTCTGGATATTGTTCTAAAATCTATCATGCCGCTGCCATTACTGCATCGATATTGCATTCTAAATGATACTTTTTCAGTACCAGCTATCAGTATGTTACACATTGTAAACCACATTTACATTTTTAGTATTTTTAGCTCATCAGTTTCCTTATACACTTACAGCATTTTAGTTACTCTGGAAGTAACAGTGTAGTCATTTGTACCGAATTGTTTTGTTTTTGGGTCTTTGATACAATATGGAGGTGTACTGAATTTAATGCATGTAGCCTATGTGGAGAATACAAACACTTTGGGAGGCAGGGTGGCCACAAGCAGAACAATAGCACATATTCAGCAATGGTGAATTCTCAGCACCCCTGGAAATAAAAAAAAAAAGAAAGTATAACAACACAGACTATATGAAGCCTGGCATAGAAGCCAGGTCATACATTCGAAGCATGTTGTTAAACTCGCCCAGTATTGGTTGGGTGAGATTATTGTAATCACCCTGTGTGTGTCTGTCTGTGTGTCTGTGTGTCTGTGTGTGTGTGTGTGTGTGTGTGTGTGTGTGTGTGTGTGTGTGTGTGTGTGTGTGTGTGTGTGTGTGTGTCCGCAGAGACATATCATGCTATAACTCAAATCAATAGTTGAGATATGATCATGAAAGGACAGTTTCATATGCATATAGCTAATGCACATCAGATGCAACGATCCATTTGAGTAAAGGTCAAAGGTCAAGGTCACAATAAACTAAAAGGTAAAAAATTCCATTATAGGTTATAACTCAAGAACGGAGGGTCGCAGAACTTGCAAATTGCTACGAAACGATGCGGAATGATCATTTCTACAATTCTCATAATTGGTGTTATGAACTACGACCAATAGTTTTTTTAAGATCTCTGTAGGTCATACGTGACATGTCGCAAAATTAACTTCTTTAACACTGTTTGTGTGTGTCAAGCACAGACATATCACGCTATAACTTAATCAATACTGGATATATTATAATATTACATATGAAATGATCAATATTGCAAAAGGTCAAAGGTCAAGGTTGTATTTAGCAGAACGGTCAATATCACATTATTGGCTCTTAATTCAAGAACAGGTTGTCATAGAAATGTGAGGTTGGCCCAAAATAGGGGCAAGATTAGGCATTCTCTGAATACTTGTTTCACTTCGTGTTTTTGGAATGTTCCAGCTTTGTGACACTAAACTCTCAGACTTTCTGTGACATCTGTACTCATTGTTTTCTTTAAAAACATGGGTTAAATCAAATTTTTTATGAAACAATCTGAGATTTTACTTTTAGTCCATATCACCCAGCCCTAGTTGGAATTGGTATCAAAATGTTTTGATGTTTTTACTACTTAAATTGTTAATATAAAATCATCAAGTTTGGTATCTGCACATGTCCACGATCTCTATAGTTAAGACATGAATATTAATCCAACTACTTAGGAAACTTTTCTGATTATATTGTTTTTTTTCCCCACTCTGTTACATTTTGACACACATGCAGAGAAAATCATTAATCCTCAGGTTCATGGATGTTAATGCATGTGATTGTGTCTGGTAAGGAACCACCAGGATTTGCACAGTGAGGTGGGGAAGAAAAAAAAAAAACACACTGGAGCGACCCAGATTCTGCCCTACCCACGATTCTCTGAAATTAAGTCATTTATTATTTTTTTCCCTCCCTGCAAATGTTGTCCAGTGATGTGTAATGGAGGGCAGGGTTCATGCCCAAAATGATGAATTTGGTCACAGCTGGGTGGACACACACGCACGCACAGACACACAGAAAAAGCACTAACAAATGTTTCAATCTCCTGATCGTTTGACAGCAGAGGCCTGTAGCAGCCACCAGAGCCTACGCCGGTATGATTATTCTCTCACCATGCTGACAAAATGCTGTTGGAGACCATGTGAACAGTTAAAATGATGAATTCAACTAGTGTCAATATAGCACAAATTGCTCTATGGGCTTGGAATAACGTGTTGGACTCGGTTGCACACGGTTCTTTCCCATTCTCTTTGAACGTGACGCCAATTTCTCATCTACACAGACGATCTTTTGAAAAATCTCATGTCTCTGTTTGTATGGCCTCCCCAGTCACACGTTGTAAGGGCTTGTTTATCAGTAATTATTTGTCACTCAACACAAGCCTGACTGTTTCAGTATACCTACGTCAGTTCTCATTTGCCAAAGCAGGATCAATATGCAGCTTGTTACGAAGGGAATGAAGTCATGGAGGGCATGGTGTTTGAAGTGGTCTCCTTCAAGGACCGGTAATTGATTTTAGATTTAGTCGTATCCGAGCTGTTCGGATGGCCAGAGACATGGACACCGCTCCTTCATTGAAAGTACTGGAAAAGTATGGGATATTTGCAAGCGTAGTGTTAAATATTTTTTGGTCTTAGATGTAATTTGTTGATTTATATTCACCCCCCACGCTGTGTCAAACTAAGACATTACTGAGAGCACTCCCACAGTGAGTTCATTATCACCCCATCCTAATTGGGTTAAAGAAGTTAATGTGTAGTAGGTCTAGCAGAGATGGGTGTTCAAAGGGTGCTGCAGCACACCCCTCGAGCACTTCTTAACCTCTTCAATCTCACAGCAACTTTGATGTAGACTAATGATTGGGAGGCAGATCCGTGGCAAAGCTATAGTCTCTTTTTATCTGACTATTTCACTTACAACACATGAGACCAAAAATAAATACACAGGATTCTTTTCCGCTCGCTAAGAGTTTTCTGAGCTATTTTGCTTCCACAAACGAATAGAAGACAAACTGAAGCACCAAACCCAAACAAGAAAGTCGAAACTTATCACAGCTGTTGAGCAAAGATAAGTCCTAATGTTTAAGCTTCCCCCTCAGCAGCTAACATCAAAACATGCGGATTGGCGGGGGGTTGTTTGCTAGTCAAGAGCAGTGCCTAAATGTGTCGGTTATTAGCTTGGCTGTAGATCGTTGCTTCTGGGGTCGCAAGAAGAGCTGGTGGACAGGTTCCCAACACTGTCCAACTGCCCCTTTGTGCATGTACACACACACGTACACACATACACCCTGTCCCCAAGGAACAGGCAGCCAGCTTGCTTCCAGTGCTTTGGCAAAGCGGCCCATTTTTTTCTCCCTCCGTGGCAGCTGCTGCATCCAGAGGCTTGATAGGCTATTAATACCCGGGCTAATTTTACCAATCCATTCAGATTTACCGTTTTCCACTTGTCAGTGTGTTGATTAAGAGGCACATGGCCATCAGCACGAGGTGACTTAATGTGATGAACAAGGGGAGAAACGGGGCTAATAATGCACTTGCTGTCCAGAAGGAGCAGGGAACACCACTATGGTACTTTTTCATGTCAAGGCACCGTTAGAGGCTTCATACAGTGGTACAAATTAAGTCAGTTTTAGTTATGCTTATAGTAATTTAAGCACAGTGTGATCTTAGAGGAAGCAACCTTTTTTTTCTGCAAGTTTACATGTTTCATAGTTTATTGCTGAGTAGATAAAAACAAAAAAAGAGCCCTGGTGTCCGACAGTTTAACAGGCTTTGGAATCAGCCTGCTTTTTAGTTTGTTGTCACACTCCTCTTGAAGTAGGTGCTGCATTGCTCCCAAGGGCCTGCAGGTGGTGCAACAGTATAGGCTGTAATGTGACACATATAATGTAGTAACTGCTGCTTCATGAGGAGCTAATGATTATTATTAGAAAAACAAAGAAAACGGTTCTCAACAGTGGGAGTTGAAGAGCAGAAGTTGGAAGTTTTTTTTTTGTTTTTTTTTTTTTTTGCTGAGGCTTCACCAGATATTTAAAGGCTTCACTTAAGAATCTGATTAAAAATGCATATGCTTAATCAGAATTGATTAAAAAACAGATTTTGCCATGTAAATAATTGAGCTTATGGAATATATAGGAATATTTGGTACAATTAATATTACATTTCCACAGGCCTTTTGAGAACAGGGCTTAGCATTGTGCTTAGTATTGTGCTTTCTTATTCCTGGCGCTTCTCAGGTCCTCTGTCTGTCTGCCAGCCCACCGGCTCTAGAACGTTCAGCTTCACTAAACTGATCTGCCATGATTTGCCGCTGGTTATGCATCAGTGCTGCAGTCTCATCTCACATTCCCCTCTACAATACTGCACTGTGGAATAATGAACCCTGTTTGAGTCTGTCTGCCTCCCTGTGTGTGTGTGTGTGTGTATATGTGTGTGTGTGTGTGTCTCCTGAGCGTGCATGTCCATGTTTTCCATGATTGCTGCATTTGACAACAGAGCCACAGGGAGCTCAGCAAAGCATACTGCAGTCCAGGTTTAATTTCCTCCGTCAGATGGACCGATAGTTAGAACAAATGTACTGTAGCAGGGAACCACGGTTTCCCCCGGCCGCTCCACTCGCCTTCCCTATCATCTGCCATTCACTGCTATTGTTTACCAGGTGTTGTTCACAACCTGTTTGATTTTGCTCTTAGAAAATACAACTGGTATCCAGATTGATTTTCCTACATCCATCTTCCAGGAAATCGACGAAGCCTGCAAGAGAATCAAGAGGGAAGTGGACGACCTGGGTCCTGATGTTGGTGACATCAAAATCATCCCGCTGTACTCGACCCTGCCCCCGCAACAGCAGCAGCGGATCTTCGAGCCACCCCCACCTAATAAACCGAACGGTGCCATCGGAAGGAAGGTAAACCTGCCTTTGTGGCTATAAAAACACAGTAAGGTGGAGGTTAAAGTGGGCTATATGAAAGGAAAATTGAGTGGGGTTGCTGTAAAAAAGAGCAGATGGGGAATAAGGTGGGAAAACAAGGAGAATTGGAAGGCGGGGACTGGGAAACTTTTTCCCCCCTCTCCTTCTCAGCTTTAGCGCAGAACTGACTCACACAACATATGCTGCTTTTGTCAGCATGCGATTCTCTGCTCTAAATTATAACTGGGGTATTACTCACGCCCTCTGAGCCTGAGAAAGTACTGCATTCTCAGTCATTTTTATCTTTCCTCCACATTTGCACAGGCCCTGCTGCTCTGTGAGGAGGCCTAAGACCTCTGCATTTAAGCCATGTGATAATGAATGGTGCGCATTTATTTGAGCAAAAACAAGACCTGTCTTGCTCTACATAGCGCTGTCGTCTTGAATCACTTGATCTCCGAGGAGCGGATGATCCTCTTATTGAAACAGACACTAGACAATTCCTCTCTTGTGTGTGACAGTTTCTATTCAGATGGGCTCATCACCAAGGTAGCAGCACCACCTGCGCTGCCACACATTTGGCCAGGGATCTGACAGAATATCAGAATATCATCACTGCCAGTGAATGAGCAAACATTCAACCTCGGCATCTGATAGGAGATGGTGTTGATAAATGACTCATTGGTACAGCCCCTGTAATTGAGGCGGATCAGGCTGACATATGAGTAGCAAAAATATTTACTATCTCTGCATGAAACGCATGACGGTGCTTTAAAACAGTTAACATTGCCATTCAGTTGGCTTTTCTTCCTTAAACAGCTGTTGTATGCACATTACCAAGGTTTTTTTTGCTGATGGTTTCTTCACATTTTGTCGGCGAATTTATCTCTTCAGGCTTTCTGTGTATATATCCTGTGTGGGATTAACAGGCTCAACATTCTTAGTAGTTTGATTACCCAGAGCTGGATAAGATCTTTTTCAAAAGTTCAAATATCATTTCCAGTGTTTGCCTCTGCTGATTCGAGGATATAAACATATGAAACTCAGCCACAGTTGCATCAAAGCAGCCTTGAATATTACTTGGCCCCTGCACTTCTTACCTGTATGTTTTTCATTTCTCACTAACCTTTACTTTATTCCTGTGACTTGAGTTAGTACAAGAAATAAAATATACAGGTGCTCCAGCTCTGTATCTCATTAATGACTAGGTTTGTTAGCCATGTTTTATAAAAACCCATTCTGGCAGAATAAGACTCCATTAGGGGTTGATGTTAGTCTTCTTGACTAGAGTTACTGACTATCAGGAACATTTGTAGCACAAAAAAAGAGATCACTCTGTTGAATTTATTAAGTTTTTATTAACTTTAACAAGGTTTTAAAGCTTAATATCAACCTTCACAAAACTAGATAAGACAAGTTTATTTCTATTTTTAATCTTACACAGTGCTTTACAAAGGCATAAAAAAATTACAAAAAAGGTAAAATACCTCAAACTTATATAGTGCTTTTTTGGACACTCAAAGATGCTTTACATAACAGACAACAAGAAATGTATTAAAAATAATTAATTATTTAAAATAAGATAAGGTGAAGTAAAATCTAAATAAATAAAAATAAAAAATAATTAAACGATAAGACATTAAAATCATCAGAGATAAAATTAGATTTTAAAATGCATGCATTATATTAAAACTATACATTAAAATTACATTTAAAAATAATGTCCTCGTTGCAACCATTTTAGATACATAAGGTTTTTCCAATATATATATAATTTTCTTCCCAGCAATTGGAATTGAAGTTACGTTGCTTACAACAGTAACATTGCTTAACTATTTAGCATTTCAGCACTTACATATTAAGGGCTATGTGTATTAAAACACCTCAGTTTGTTTGCTAATATTCAAAGCTTTGGATTTTCTGCAACCACTTTCTCTCTATGTAGGAATGTAAACAAAAATGACAAACACAATGTGGGCAGCTGTACATTTTTAAGATAAGATGGGATTTGTAATTTATTTAGGGGTGTAAAGTCTGTGCGTGGCTTATGTGCCCACAGCATGACCTCTGAACCTTAAACCAAGTCACCAATTTAAGCTTCTGAATGTCACAGCTGGTGACCTTTTTTCCTCGAGATTAATTTGTCAGGAGCTTGTCTAATTGGGAAAGGTGGCATCTAAAGTTGCTGTGCTTGAAGTAAATGTGCCTTTCTTCCGTGAGTGACTGAGCGACTCATCAAATGAAAAATGCAGGGATGTCATCCAAGTCAGCCCAAGAGGAAGTAGTGAAAAAGAATGAAGGTTCGCCATGTCTGCTGCTGCGCATGCTAACGACTACATTAAGCACTCCTCAATTAGCATAAAGTACTCGCTCGTCATTGCTCTATTTCTTCAGGAAAGCCACTGATCATCCATTTTTGAATCATTTAATCATTTAGAAGCAAGGCAGCAATTGACTAATTACAAACAAAGACTATAATCTCACTTTGCTTCCCAGCGTCTTGAAGATTGTCTCAAACAAATGTGTCTTGATGAGTGTTTGGTTTGTTTTTAGCATTGTCACGTTTAGAATCCTCCCTCAAATGTCACTTGTGATTCCACCGCACATCCATTTCAGTGAACTTTGAATGTGGGTGCGTCCATGTTGCTTGAGGCACGTTCTCCAATTCCCCAGTCAAGGGGAGGCTTTATTTGTCAACCAAGCAGCGTTTCCCAGCAGGGAACATGAAAGATGGTCCATGTTAGCCATAGTACTTGCTCTCCTGCAGGTAATAACCCAGAAATAACATGCAGAGATGATGCTCTAATGATATTAGTGATGAAGAAGCCAGGATTATCCAGTGCAGCAACAGACTGGAAGGAGCCAGGCTGTGTTCAGTGTAATGGCCCTAGCCTGGATAATCCTTCAGAATCAATGCAGTCAATGAGGCCACCCATATGATGGTGAAATGTGAGAAGGTGTCATGCGTGGCATCTGCTGGAGCACTGACTGCATCCTAACAGTGCAAGCGGCCTCATCTACACCATATTTTTCTGTCTTTACCGCATGCCTTTCATTCCTCGCTGCCGTGTTGACCATCGGTGTATTGTGTCTGTCATAAGACACTATCTGCTTTCCCAGAGCCTGGACTGTGCAGAACATTGTCAGGCTTTGTAAGAGGCTTCTGTAAACCTGTTTCTCTACTTAGACTCATGGCTGGAGACTAGAACTGAACCTGGTACTGGGTGAAATGTACTGCATGAACTCTTAGAGCATTTTTAATATCTCATAAGGTATGCATTTATACCCCATATAGTTGAATCAGCTGCTCCAACACTCCAGTAAGAACCAAATTATGTTTTTTTTTGTAGCTCCGTGTATTATATTGTATGTTGAGGAAAAAAAACATTGCTTGTCTTTCTTATTAGCTTTAAAACGGAACACTTAATTCCCCACAATATACTCATTTAAACAGTGAAAAACGATCAGGAACACAACAATTTGTGGCACACATAATACACTAATAATTGTACTTTTACAATTACTGGGTTCTGCTCTTTAGCTAGCCAGGTAGCATGAGTCTGTTGGCAGTTGTGTGTCTATATATTAAAAAATATATATTTTATTTGAGTTAACACAAAAGTAATCCTGTCAGTACAAAAATTACATGTACAATATGATGTCATATTTTGCAAATATATGGAGCCAAGCAAGCTCATAATAAAAAAGTTTTATGTACATTATGGCAAAAACCAGGCACCATGCGAGAAACAAATAAACAAAAAAAAAGCAAAATATACCATGATTTTTGGTTATAACATCTAGCACTAGACTGCACATTATTAAAATAGCAGTAGTTAATATGGCAAAATTTAATATGCAATCACAGGAGCTTTAAATCATTGATTAAGGAAAAATGTGTCACAGCATATCATTATAAATTAAGTGTAGTGGTGCTATAAAGATAACAAGTCAAGTCTTTCATATCTAAGAGAATTTTTGTTTATTGGTTTTAAAGCTTGCAACAAGTCCTGCTGTTTTTCTTTTCCCTGTGCATCTTTGAAGTAGGTACATTTGGTCAGTGCCCCAGCACAAAAACAAAAACTGTATAAAAATTGAATGGAAAAAAAACAAACAACAGCATTTTCACTTCTATTTTGACTTGTACAGTATCAACCAAAATAGTCCAGTGTTATATTTCTGCATATTTCTCTGCCCATATACATTATACATATACCTTTACAAAGTAAAAGCCTTTTGTCAGGAGCTTGAAGTAAGTGGCTATGACACAGTAAAATTAAGTGGCACTGATTATGTCTCAAGTATACGCCACCATCAGATGCATATTTATATGCTGGAGACAATTCCAGGGTAGTGCCAAAGCTGACGGCTCAAAACAACCTCCACCTTGTATAACCCTTGTGTGCACTTCAGCCCTCAATTTAAGTAATTTATAAATGTTGTCCCTCGGCAGCTTTAATGAAAGTCACCAAAGACAACTAAATTACATTAAAACAGCAAAGGTACATTTAACTTATACATGACAAATTGCAGCACAGCAACACATAGAACAGTGCAGATAAATTCAAATAAGGTATCATGAGTTAATTCTTGTGCTGCTTTGTTTTGTCTTGTACTACTTTGTGTGCCACAGGGGTTCTTTTTGGTATTTCATGTCTTTCTAAATAATCAACATTACCAGTGACTGGCTTAAGGAACTGTATGTATTTTACGGACATGTCCCCCAGGATTTTGAAGTATAATAAACAAAAGCAGAGCCTGTGACATGAGTCACACACTGCTGAAGCTCTAATAAGTGTGTCCTTAAGTCAAGTGTCATAACCACAATCAACTGGCTGTTTTTCAGACCATATGCATATTACTATCAGTTGTTAATCCAAATCTCTCACATTTTTTTGAGAGACTTGATCTAGATCTAGACCATAGTTAATTTCAGGAATACATGAAAACCCTGCTGTTTACCAGATGCTCGTGTGCAATCATCACCGCTTTAGTCTGCATGAACACTTAAAGGGAATGTGCCTTTCGATGAGTGAATTCCTCGAGGTCAAGGGCTAGACAAGGGGAGGAAACGGCCCTCCCTTGCATTAATAACTAAACAGTTAGGCATTCTCAAACGGGAGAGAAATCCTCGCTTAAAAGGTGGGATTTAAAAGTCTCTGAGGCTCCCAGCTTGAAGCCAGCTAAAGAGGCACAGCTACAAAGGAAGTGTGTCAAGTGTGCAAAATTGAATCTGTGGACCTGTAGCAGTAAAGACTACAGAGAAGCGCCAGGTCTTGTATTTGACGTTTTATCACGAGGATGGCAAAAAAGTCGACACTTCCGCCAAATGACGGATTGGGTCAGCATGCAGCATGTCCCTGCTTTGGTGCTGAACAAGTGAGCAATCAAAAGACGCTGAAAGTGCAGAGAGTCATTTTTCGAACACCCACTTGCATATATAGACTTACAACACTCAGGCTGTTTCAGTCTGCAAGAGTTATGATGAAGATGAAGAGTTTCTGAGGTGGCTCAGTCTCCACAACTGTTTTAAGTTGCCTGGCAGGGGTCAAGGTTCATGTGAGACCAGCTGCAAAATTCTATATGTACTGACAATATTAGCTTTTTTCCCCCTTGGAATCTACTGTCTATTTTAATTTCTTCTACATTTCTCTGAATTTTGGAGGCTTGGGCTTTGTATGATGGCATTTTGTTATTATCTGATGAGGAATGAATATATTTTGGACCAATATTATTCCGATAATGAACAATTTTAGAAGACATAATCCTTGCCCATATTTTCCAGTTTCCTGATCCTGATCTTGGGGGGCTAATTTGTCATGTAAGAGCTTTTAAAATTGTACAAAAATGTATTTACATTTGCATAACTGAAACATTTCTATCTTTGTGAGATATAATTTTGAATTGAAACAGAAAAAGACCAGTCCATTTTCTTTGTTCCCATATTTATGGTTCTCAGAATCCAAGCAGATCTCCTAACATTCACATTAAAGATGTTTCTGGCTTCCTGTAAAATAATGTAATAATATTATTGCCATTATAAAGGTTTCTTTATATTTAGAGTAAACACAGACCATAATCTTTGCTCGGTGGTACCTCATTACCAAGCAGTAATGCTTCATTATTAGTAGCATTTCAGGTTTGCTTTGACACAAACACAACTTCATTGAGACTGCAAAGCACATGGGAAGATCCAATCAGTGACTGTGAGCCACAAAAAGTTGGCATGTCCACAGACCGCAGTGTTCAACATTTCAGAACACATGCTATGTTCATGTGGGAAAATTACTGCAGCCATCATCTTCAGGGGGTGGGAGATGCTTTGATGAAAGTGCTAAGCATTGCAGAGCTCTGTTTGCTTCGAAGCAGGCCACCTTAGAGGACCCATTACATCAACTATTTTCTGTGATTTTGACAAACTCTGGGAAAAGCTTTCCAAGAGGGGGAAGCTGACATCTCAACAAAGCCCGTTACATGCTGAGGATGTGTGCGCTGTGCAGCTCAGAGCCATCTTTTTGAGCCTCCTTCAGTCAACTGGCTCCCATCAGACGGAGTTTTTCGAGTGCAAAGCTGATATCTGCACCTGCTTGTCTCTCTTGTATTGATGCTTAAGAATGACTATTACGATTTACAAACTGTTCCAGTAGGAAACCTTTTGTCTGTTTCGATCAAAGCACTACACTTTTTGAGTGTTCAAGACATTTTGGAATGCTGGAGTTTCCATCTGAAAGTATGTTCACACCACAGTTCTGCAACAATGCAGCTCCGTTCTACATCAACATAAAATTCCAAGTAAAAGCAGGGTTCTTAATAAACTGTGTTTTGTGAGTCTTTTTTTGTTTCCTATCTTCTTTGAATCAATAATCTCATTACACTAAACTAAACCCGGCCCTTTCTTCAAAATAAAAGTAAGTGCTTTTGTGTTCACCCCTAAAACTGAGAACAGAGAAAATTTCACAAACAGTAATACAGGTACAGGAGCAGGGGCGGAATCGATACTGCCTTAAAGCTCAAACTTCTGAGTAACATATCATATAGAAAATGTTGAGCACTCTTAGATCTCATCATTTTCTCCACGCTCCCCAGGTGACGGAATATATATTTTTTTAACCTAGTCGGTCTCATTTCTGCAGGTCGTCGTGTCGACAAACATCGCAGAGACATCCCTGACCATTGACGGCGTGGTGTTTGTAATTGATCCCGGATTTGCCAAGCAAAAGGTTAGCTTCCCCTTCCCTGCCACACTCCCATCTTCTCCCTACCACTCGTTATCTGTCGCGATCATCTGTTCGCGCTGCCTGAGAATCCGCAGATAAACACAGCAGTGCACACCTGACAGCGGCAAAGATGGAAAAGCCAGTTATTTATTCCTCTGACATTTCACCAGCCTAGAGCCAAGTCATACACATGGTGTAGTACAAGATTATAAATGCTCTATGGTATTTTTTTGTATGTATTAGCGTACCTTTTTGTCACGTGCTGTGAGTATCTTTATTGTGAATGTCTGATTATTTGGTCTCTGCCTTCTTAAAACATCTTTTATTTATTTTATTTTTTTATACATCCTACCTCCTGTTAGGTGTATAACCCACGTATCCGAGTTGAGTCTCTCTTGGTGACAGCGATCAGCAAAGCCTCAGCCCAGCAGAGGGCAGGTCGCGCCGGACGGACACGGCCAGGGAAGTGTTTTCGCCTTTACACGGAGAAAGCCTACAAGACTGAGATGCAGGTAAATGACAGAGCAGATAGAAAATGATTGAAATTCTATGATTTGTTTGCATCAATGAACCATATGTCATGCAAAAATTCATGTGTAAAATATACTGCAGTGTAAATAAAAAGTAAATTTAAATTTAGGGAGATCAGTCAATCAACTCTTGTTACTATGGAGACTGTGAACCTTTAGCTGCATTGTACTCTTTAACAAAACACTGAATTTGGGTACCTAACCTCATCCTGAACACAGAAAACCTCCAGAATTCACAGCTAAATCAATAGAACAATATGGCTGCAGAATAAATGATGAAGAATTACAAAAGCAGAATGAGAGTGAGTCCAAGTTTCCTGTTCAGCTCCAGAACAGTTTCCTCGCTAAATCACTTTCTTGACAAAATGTATCAACATTGTAAATGTCCATTGTCAATCTGTTGCTTAAGCCTCTAAATCCATCTCAGGAATGCAGCCAAATCCCAAATCAAAATTAAGTCAAGATTTTGAACTAGAAATAGAACTTTTCAGGCAACAATTAAACAGATACATTTATTTTTGCCTTTTGATTTTGAAAGAGTGGTTAAAATGTTTAGGGTTTGCATTTAGTCTTATTTTATGGTAGGAGCCAGCAGTAACTTAACATCAGCTAACATTATTTCTAAAACTGCAACATTATACATTACATTATAACACTGAGTTTGGATTTTACTCAAAACACGTTACGGATGGATCACACAGTTCTTGAGTGGGTCTTGTTGCCACTACTGGGGCAACAGAGTGCGTCTCCTACAGACGCCAACACAAGCATAATTTTAGGAAGCTCCATGATTTAATAATATTTAAAAAATGTGTCCTGGTTGGTGCATCCCTGCCTGTGAGGTCTAATCAGGGGATTGGATTCTACCAGAGCAGCCTGAAGTGGGGAAAGCTCTCATTATGCAACATTTGCTCTTAGTACTACATTATTCTCATTTGAACTCAATTGTCATTTCAAGAGCCCGGTTCCAAACCACAGTGCCTCCACTCTTCCTTGCGACCTGCTCTAAACGACACAGCCAACCTTGTGACAAATGAACCTGTGGAGGCCCAGTTCTTCACGTTAACAGGCAAATTTTTTCCCATCATGCTGAGTGGCGAAGGGAATTTTTTAAACAAGTTAAATAGCCCTTCAAATGCCCTAGACTCCTGGTCTCTGTTCAAGTTGACACATGAGTGATGCATGAGGAGATAATAACCGCCCTGACTAATTCATTTTGAATTGTTCCTTGGCTTTCACTCTGTTCCGCTTAACTTGCACAGGACAACACGTACCCCGAGATCCTGAGATCTAACTTGGGCTCTGTGGTGCTGCAGTTGAAGAAACTGGGTATCGACGACCTAGTACACTTTGACTTCATGGACCCACCAGGTTAGTATTAAAACAAAACAAAAAAACACACACACTCACATTTTACAGTGTTAACAGAGTGACCTTAGTGTTATTTTGTACCGAAGCTCATGAGGAAGCATAAATAATTCATCCTGTTTTTTAATATTAACTAAAAGATTTTGATCAGTTACAAACTGCTCGGAGATTCTACACACATTTAGTTGAACTGGTGTTGTTTGATGTGTGATATCAAATCTGGGTTGGCTGTGTCACTTGGGAGCTGTGGAAAATGACAAAGCAAAGAGAAAATGATGTTGGCAGATATCAAATATTGTATGCTGAATGTTTGGAGATTTGAGGATAAGTGCTCTGGCAGACATGGGCGACAGTACTTTGCTGTTTTGTCTAATTTGCGTTGCGATTATTGCTGTTTAAACTGGGGAATGATGCGACGTGTGCTCTAAATGCTTAAATCTGACGTCTCTGTTTACGTGTCGGACAAGTAAAGCTCATCTGAATGGGTACGTTTCTGCATCTTCCTGAAGAGACCACCCCTCCTTTTTCCTCCCCATCCACCCTTCCTCTCCTTAACCCCCTGCTCCCTCCCCCTTTTCTCACCATAATATAGTTTTCATCTCACCTCTGAGATTAAACTCATCTCTCCCAGTCCACTGTGGCAAACGCCATTTTGAGAATGAAATTGGTTACATCAATAGTAGTGCTATCACCTTGGCTATTGCCTTCCCTTTATATTCCTCCAGTGAAACGTGACTGACCTCCACCGCCACCCCCACATTTCTCACAAAACACGAGGGTAAGGGGCAACATATCGCATCGGCCTTGTCTGTCACGTCTAACTGGGAACAGTGGGGTGAATGGAGGGGGGGAGGGGGGGGGGGGGATTACCTTTTTATTTATTTGATCCCCTCCTGGCAGCAGGCTCTTCCTAACTAGCTCTTGAGTACACTGGAAGCTACAGCAAATAAAGTCTGCCTGGAGTCTGTAAGAGTTTCTGGACAGGCGCTTTATAATATCCAGTTACAGCAGATCGATTTTGATACGCTGTGTCAAAGGCCCACCTCGGAGTAAATGGACAGGTCAGGAATGTGTCTCTAGGGAGTCAAGGGGTGGAAGATGAAACAACAGGGACTGCATGTTTTGTTTTGTTTTGGGTTTTTTTAGGGTCGCCTAATTGAACTTGATATCAGTGTTGTGAATGATTCTGTAAAATGTGGGTCACAGGGGTTAGGTACTGGAATGTCTTTTTGGTTATTAACAAAAAAAAAAATAGGCATTTTGCACCTTTTAGATCTGTATTATTACAGTATTTAGAAAACAGTCCAAAGAAAACAAAGCTGCATGTAAGTATATGAAGCACTGCATTGAACAACAAGCTTGATGATGATGAACTAATTATAAATATTCACATAACAGAGAATGGAAAGGGCAATATATCTGAATATTCTTTTTATATTATTTACACATTGGTGAGAATTTGACTCCTGCATTCTTCATTTTCATCCAGTTTATGGAGGACTTTGATATAAGAATGTCTCGTTTATTGATGAATGCGGTTGTTTATGGTTAATTCTAATGTCCTTGTATGATTACGGTTTTTCTACTCCTATGATATTTAGAATATTTTATTCATCTACTATTTTGCAAATTGTAGATGACTATCTTTTTTTGTAGAAAAATATAGAGCAATATATTGTTTGTTCTAATGAAGTCTGAGATCATTCAGGCTGACTCATTCAGTAAAAATGCAATAAGTAATGCATCTGTCGTACTGACATTACATAAATTTTTGATTACATTTCTTGTAGGGATGCATAATCAGTTAATTGACTTGTCAAAATGTGTTAAAACATCTACAATATAACCTTAAGATCAAAATATTGTCTTCTCAAATCAGAACCAACAAATTTCAAGCACGTACAAGCATGAATCTCCCCCATTTTGAGAAGTTACTATAATGTAATTATATATTTTTTCCTCAATAAAAGGATCACAGTTGCATTTGTCTTATAATTGAATTACATGATGCCATCACATGCAACTAGTTACTCCACAAGTGTGTGTGTTGTTTACTGTTTGGGATGTTTTAAAGGTTAAATTGGTAGACGGATGATGTTTTAAGACCAAAGTGTTTTTCTAAGTCAGATAAAAGCAATTGTCTGCCATTAAACTTCCCTGATGATCAAAGATATCATCCACAAAATGCCAGTGGCTTTTTCCATTTCAGCCTGTCGCTGGGGTTGATTTTTCGCTTTACTCCGAAATGCTCAAATATGTGGTTTATTTCTCTCTTTGGCCACCTTCCTCTGCACTCACTAAACACAGGAGCGACTGCGTGAACCAGCCAACCAAATGGAAAATCCAAAAGAAATCAGTAGCGATTTACACAAGGACTTGGCTGGGTGGGATTCATTTGCCTCGTGACATTTCCAAAGAAGTACCTTTCAAAGCCAATGTGGTTTAATGTACCTTTAGCCTTTCGTCTCATTGATTTGGCCCTTGGTTAATATATCGGATTCTCATGTGTTGAGGCAGTCAATACTTACTTTCTGATGAGCCTCGTTGTGTATAGATTGAATTTCCACACTGGTTCATCATGCTAGCAGTACTTGGAAATCAGATTTTCACCTTTGTTCAGGCCCACACAAGCGACTGGTGTGGTAAGTAATGTAGCCGGCACTCACTTTGTGTATAAAAAAAAAAAAAAAAAAAAAGTACCTTTGATGCCCCAAATCAATATTTGTTAATCATAAAAAAATGCCTCCCTGCTGTTTGGAATTGAATTTTTTTTTTGTTTTTTTTTTTTGGGTCGGGGTGGGGGGAGGCACTTGAGAGAAATCAAAGTGAACGAGTACCACAGCCAGCGCTTGAAGCTAATTTTCAGTTAACATGCAACTGGTCATTAGGCTCCAGCTCTCAGGAGCCAAAGGTCAATAATTGCATCTGGAGGAAAAATCTTTTAACCAAACGGTGGAAGCCTTTTGTGTTGAAGTATTAAGTAGAAAGTTCCCCTGTAATTGCATTAGTTGTTTAGGATTGCCTGAGCAGTGGATGAAAAATGGGCTCTGCCATGATTACTTCTCCACTAAGTTGCTGTCTAGCGGAATTCCGGCTGTCACATTCCAAGAGCCTTTGCATTTTGATTCATGACGTGCTCCATTTAACCACAGCACACGACAGCCTACCTTTGTCTGACTCTCAGTGTCTTCTGTAACCTGCAGTTAAAGACACTACTACAACACACTGGACCTTTTTTTTTTTTTTTTCTTAGTTTGTTTCTTTGTATTCGTGCACCTGAGCCTCAACACACTAGTTCACTAGTTGCTGTCAGCAGATCTTTTTCACTACATATCTCTGGCCACATGATGTCAAATCGCCTTAAAATTTAAGAGAAATTGGTTCCCATCTTGACATTTTTAGTACAACTTGTCCCAATGTTTCATATTTTGTAGAAAAACACAGAATAATAATAAAAAAAAAAAATGGAAAAGAGAGAGATGTGACAAAAACATTTGATTTTCATAGTGCAGAAACCATTTCAGAAAATGTCATGGATTCATTGTATCAGTATCTACATTTGTATACAACAGTTGATCCCATGACTGAGTTTCCATAAATCTTTAGAATTGAAGTATCATGTTAGGAAATGTTTCTGTTGTGCAGTTTCACAAGTTTCTACATTTGCTTGACGTAGTTTTGACAGAATGGAAACAGTTGCTTCAAACACGTCCTTATATGCCAGAAATGTCAGTTGCATTAAATTCAGTTATGTCTGATTTCTGTTAATGTTACGACTGTGTTGCTCTCATACAATTCAAAATGATCATATATTTTTTTCTAAAATGATAAATGTTGTTCAATCTCATATTTTATGTACATTCTATACTACATCTGAACTTTTATTGAATTGGGATAGTGTGCAAACACCAATCATATTCCTTGATTATCTTAAGACCATTCACAAATTCAGGTCAAAGGCTTTAAAAATAGAATACAGAGAACAAACCTCCAAAACCTCCAAAGGCGACAAGGGGAAAAAAAACCTTCCTTTATGCAAGAAAAAACCTCTGACAGGGCTCCATGTAGTCGGCCATCTGCCTCAACCAGTCGGGATGAGTGGAAAATGGAGAGAGAACAGACAAGCAAAGAGAAAAAATAACAAACAACACAGACAGTGGGTGACGCTGTTGAACACTGCACAGGTTAGACACCAGAACCACACATCAGGAACATGTGGCTCCATAGCCAGAGATACCAGAGGTCGGTTTCCTGGTGTTTTACTGGATATTATTATACAATGTAAAGATATGACCCGTACCACAAAGCTTAGTGTGGACTGAACAGAAGATTAGATCAGTCTCATCTACGATAGAGACTTCACACCTAGACTTCTTTCACTGGTGTGTTGTTGGCAGCATACCTGCCTAATTATTTGTTTTGACATTTGATGAAAACATGGCTAATAACTGGTTAGTTTAGCAAGTTTTCTCTCTTAGTAAGTGAAACTAAGTTGTTTCTTTCATGGAATTTGTGACGTGGCGCACGCTCTTGCTGCGAGACCTCAGTCTGTTCCTTGTTATGGAACAGAACTGGGAAAACGAATTTCCCCTCAAGGACAATAAATCATGAATCTGAATCTGAAACTTGAAACTATTGCTTTAATTGAAGTATTAAATCTCCTATTGAAAAAAATTGTACCATGTGTAAAGAATTTGTATAGTACAAAGGCCACGTATAGCTTTGTTGAACATGCATATTTATTTCTCCTCATCTTTTCTTCATATTAAAATTCAAGAAATATGTGCACAGCCATAAAAGACACGCAAAAAAATTAACTAAACATGTTCTAAACGTTAAAGTCACTATTTAGTGTAGCACCTGACCCCATGACAAAAAACATCCCAAACAATTAGAAACTTGTGGCATGTGTTGAATGAAACCTGATGTAAAATATCAGAAACTTAACATCATAAATCTCAGATTATCTGGACAAAAGGGTTCAAGTCATGTGAAGTGCAGTCACGCTAAATTCTACCACTTTGGTTCATAGAAGGTAATTCTTCCATGAATTTTTTTTTACTTCACATGTATGCAGATTAATGACAAATGCTTATGTGTTATCATTTGAACTTATTACACCAACAAACCTAATGTTGATCTTGTCAGTCCTGTATGTCTGTGTACATTTCTGAAAGGAGATGTACACATACTGGTGAGATTTCCACTCAACTGTAAACAAATAAACAAACGTGCATTACATAACAAGGTGTATACCTGTATATACTAGTACATGGTTTCCCCTGGATATTGTTGCGTGGTAGAGAAATGGAAAACAATTGTAGAGCAGATGGGTTGAAAGTGCTTATTGGTAACACCGGTGTAGTAATCAAACCTGACATCAGTTCCTAGCTACACCTTCCAAATGGTCCCATTTTTCTGTGGTGACACTTTTGCCAGTTGTGTTATCTGTGTGTGTTTGCCCCATAGGCTTGGAACATTTTTAATGGTCCATGTATCCCTGTCTGTCTCCCCCAGCCCCAGAGACCCTGATGCGAGCCCTGGAGTTGCTGAACTACCTGGCAGCACTCAATGACGACGGTGACCTGACGGAGCTGGGCTCCATGATGGCAGAGTTCCCCCTGGACCCCCAGCTGGCCAAGATGGTCATCGCCAGCTGTGAATTCAACTGTTCCAACGAGATCCTTTCCATCACTGCCATGTTGTCAGGTAATGCTCAGGGCCGGCTCACTGTGTGGGTCTGAGCTACTACTCTTTCCGTTTCCTGTTCTGTTCTGTTCTGTTCTGTTGGACCATACTCCACAAATGACCAGTGAGCAGATACAGTCCATTTCTTCTCTCTACCATACTGTGTATTTTTACTTTGCTAATTCAAGCTCTTTTTTTTTTTTTTTGCATCTATTGTGCTTCATTATGTAAAAAAGTTTGATCATAAACAGTTGCGACCGCAGAAGTCAAGACTTTCCTTAATCGATTAATGCTAAACTGTTAAACTTAACTACAAGGCAAGACAAGAGTAAAGTCTGTGGAGTCAGCTATTATTTGTGAAGAAGACAAAAAAAATACATGTCTGTACAAAATGTATAGGTGTAAGTGAAACAGCACCAGTGAGCTTCAGCAGTAATTGCACTTTAGGCTTGCCAAAGCAGAATGCTGCTCATTGAGATGAATCCTGACGCCTTTGAAGGGAGCGTGAGGGTCTTTGAGAGTGGGGAAATGGATTTAACTAGCTCTTTGGACGTGGTATGCACTTAAAGCAGGTGATTCTGGATGGCAGTTTTTTTTTTTTTTTTTTGCTGAGTTCATTAGAGAAAGTAGCAAAAGTACACCTGAGAACAGTGCTGCTGTGGTAACGAACCGTACGGCTCAATAAACAGAGATTCTAACTACTAAACCCACTATAAAGCAAGGTTTGACGTTAAACAACTGAGACTAAGTTCACCAAGAGGTAGAGGTCTTTGCTTTCAATTGTTATCAGTGCTATCACATGAACAGTAATGATCATATTTGCAGAGTAAGGTGTTCAATAAATAATGCCAAATGTACAGTAATTAGATCAATTTGTAATAGGTCAAAGCTGTGTCATTTTAATTAATTTGCCCATGTGGCCACAACTGACCAGTACTCCTTTCTTTAATATTCTTCCCATTTCAGGAATTTAAGATGTGTAATTCTGGCTGAAGATGTAAGACCTCAGAGGCCGGTGTGTTTGTATGGAGCTGAATGGCAGAATTGTTAATAAACTGAACAATGCATTTTATGAAAAGCATTGGTTTCCTAATAGCAACAAAAATCTCTGAAGTACAACACCGCCTAAGATTTTTTTTTTGTTTTCTGTTTTTTGTGAGTGACAATGACAGGTTAAGATGTTGCAACAGGTGAGGGTCATTTAGATGAAAAATTTATGAAAATGCACATATTTAGTTTGGCTTTACTTCCATATATATTGTCAAAACGAAGATAACAATAACCACGCATGTTACTTAGCATATCTGTGAAATCAACCTAAGACCTAATGCTTTAACCATTAAATACTTTTGGTGGCATGGAACCAAATATGCACGATCAAAGTTTAAGCTAATAATTAGCCATAGTTTAGTTACTGCATTTTCCGTAAATGTTTCAAATTGGAATGTTTGATCTTTAGTCTAAATATGTTTGGTTTAAGGTACATTAGGAACTGCTAGTTATGTCTGCCCAGGTCTGGTTGAATATTACAACCTGAAACTTTATTTATGTGCAGATCTAATACCAGATTGATGAGGTAAGCTGTTGGTATTGGCTTTGAAGTGTTATGCTACGGCCACACCAAACATGAATTTGTGTGTGTACGCATAAACATCCAAGTTTGCACACTGGACAATTCGCGGCCACTCCGAACATGCAACGCCCAAGTCTGGACCCTGGGTAAATATAGAAAGAAAATCTGGCCCACCAATTCAGTCTCTCCTCAACTATGGCTGAGATCACTTCAATTGCTGCTCTGGAGGTCCCAGATATTTCGGAGGCCCAGACGCAGAAGCGCCTGCAGCACGGGGATTACCACCATATCTTCCAGGAACTCTGCCTGGTTGAAGTCCGCTTTCAACAGTATTTCAGGGTCAGTTTTACGTTCCGCCACCTTCTGGGTTGGTCCAAGCGTCACATGTCATTCCATCATGACGTTGGCAGCATCTCAACGCTGATTGGCGTTCGTGGCCCGGTGGCACGCATATTTGCAGCATGACCAACGCTCCAATGCACCGCAGCAACACATCCAATCTGCCGCTCGGGGCGAATCTGCATCCAAATGTATCGCTCTGTTGACTTTATATGTAATCTCATCGCGTGAATGTGAAAATTTGTGTTAGGTGTGGTCGTACCATTAGTAGTAAAGACAGATATAGAAGCACAATTTGGTACCTCTTACATTAAACGTGTGATGGAACTGGATCTTATTTTTCCTTAGCCGATGTGAATCACAGCATTAACTTCATTGTTACTTCCAGCAGCGTCGCCATGTAGTTTTGTAATCTCAGGCATTTGATAACTCAAAAACCATCTTCTCTTAGGTTTACTAATTCTTCAGACCTTTTCCCACATTATTATATGACCGTGCTTTATAAATCAACTTACCAAGAGTTGCTTATTCAATGGTATGCATTTGTTTTGGTTAAAAGATTTCCCAATGTATATATGGTTCTGTGGCATAGCTGTTGTCACTATATGTCATTTCGACCGAATTGTCAATCAAATCTTAAACTTGCAATTTTGATAATGCAGCGCTGATTTGTAACCCTTCTTCAGCTCCAGATTTAGAATATTTTGGGTGCTATACTGATGTCTTTACTGTGAGGACATTTATCTCTCGGTGCCCATCCTTCTCCCCTTTCTCTTCGACCCTCTTCCTTTCCCCTTTCCAACATAAATGCTTCACAATTCAGTGTTCCCTGTCAAGTGCTCTGTGCCTCTCATGAGCTGAGGCCTTGTTCCTCTCTGTGGGATTTGCTTAACTTATCCCTATGGGCGGCTGTGTTGGGGCCTATACCAACCTTGTTTAGTCCCACAGTGCTTTGTGCGGCCGGCGGAGGCTAAGAAGGTGGCAGACGAATCCAAGATGCGCTTCGCCCATGTCGATGGTGACCACCTGACGCTCCTGAATGTCTACCACGCCTTTAAACAAAGTAAGTGGCCTGTGTACTGGCATTTGTCACTGACGTTTGACACATGGTTATCCTGTGCCCTAACCTGACTCTCGTGTTACACAGACCACGAGTCTACTCAGTGGTGCTACAGCAACTTTGTCAACTACCGCTCGTTGATGTCGGCCGACAACGTACGGCAGCAGTTGTCCAGGATTATGGACCGCTTCAACTTGCCGCGACGGAGCACCGACTTCACTAGCAGGGACTATTACATCAACATTCGTCGAGCGCTGGTCACTGGCTTCTTCATGCAGGTCAGCAAGGGTGAAGAAAAGCAGAAACTTCCATTTTGAGCTGCCATCATGTTGTTTTAATTTAATTTATTATTAGATTTTCTTATTAGCTACATTAACCAGCGGTACTCTTTGTCCTTGCAGTTTCACTTCTTTGTTAATGGTAGCCCCCGTTGGGTTTAGTCATTTCGTGCAGGACATTTCTGACTGAATGCAAAAATATTTTATTGTAATGGCTAACTGCAAGAAAAGCCACACATGCTACCACATACCAATACAGCTGCTTTGTTTTAAACACATAAGAAGAAATCAAGTCAATTTGGTCCTCGCTCAAGGAAATAAATGGCGTTTTGCAAGAAGCCATTTTCAGGGGTATCTATAACAAGCAAGCTGACAAGTTGAATTATGGTGTTAATATTTAAATATTTGTCAACATTAACCTTTATCTTGGAGACAAATTTGCAGCTCATGTTGGAGCTTTCACAGTGTTGGAGATCATGTCTTTGTTTGGAAAAGGCCTTTATTGAGACAGATTGCTTTGGTTAATCACAACAACCACAGTGTGCTGCTCTAAGTAACTGCAAAGTAGTAAAAATGCACTGTCCAGTCAGAGACGTTAGTCCTAAGTCTTAGATTCCTTTTTTCTTAAAACAAGGAGTAATTATTCTTACAGCTTGATGCTAGGATATTTTGAACTGTTTCTGTGTTTCAGTTTGGTTTTCGATTTTACTTTAACTCCAGATGCAATAGAACTGAATACAAAGCAAGCTGGGGGTTTTTTTTGTTTATTATTCTGTTGTTTAGCAGCTGCAGTTTTACTTGTTAATCACTCCCTCTCCCTTTGACAGATCGCTCACCTGGAACGTACTGGACATTACCTGACGGTGAAAGACAACCAAGTTGTGCAGCTGCACCCCTCCACTGTGCTGGACCACAAGCCTGAGTGGGTGCTCTACAATGAGTTTGTCCTCACCACAAAGAATTACATCCGCACGTGCACTGACATCAAGCCAGAGTGGTATGTTTTAGATTCCTCTTTAATGTCTGTAGAGGGAGTAAACTTGGTAAACTTCTCTGGCTGTCTTGTATTTCTGAGAGGGCACTGTTACACTTGGTGAAGAAGTAAATACAATTGAGCGGGTGTTTGGAAGGCCACAAATCCAACACTGTTTGCGTATGAATACGTACTAATAGGCAGCAAAGGACACATTTCAACACCCATTTTTTTTCTGTGTAAACACAATGCAAGTGGCATCTGATGTGTCACAGTTTGCAGTTGACTTGCTGGTGCAGATTTGCCCTTTGGCGTTAAGTAAGTTAAATAAGTTTATCAATCAAGTATTCTGATCTCCGTATCGAGCAAACGTATTTTAAGTACATCTACCAACTCTTGTTTTGCATTCATTTTTGTATTGAGTTAAAAATTATCATAGAGTGAGAATGTTTAAAAGCATGGACATTTCCTAGATGGTCTGGATCCAAAAATGAAGACTGCATTTGTAGTTTCTAGGGCTGTCGCAGTGTGAATAAATGCTGGATGCTGGATGTAGGTGGCTCAACAACTTAATATGCAATATTATCCCTGTAATATTTATACTGTAGTGACAAGCCATAGTCTTTTATTTATTTATTTTTTTTGTTCGACCATAATTTCAAAATTAACTGAACATATTTGTACCTTTTGCACAGTAAACATTATAGAGGCCTAAGGGTGTGATCTACTCCGTTGTTCCGACTTAATACCAAGTTTCTGACTGAAGCCATCTGAATTATTTTTATTTCTATAACAGCACTCATGTTTTCCACTGTTACTCTGGCAAAAATAAAACTGAAAAATAGCATGTCAGGGTTCAGAAAGCGAGCCAGCAGTAGTCATTTTTCTTCAGCAGCAATAAAACAACTCGTTACACAAACTATACTTACTCCAATCTGTTTTAGCATACCGAAGTTTAGATGTGGACAGATGATCTATAAACTTGGCCAAAATCCACTAATACTCTGGTGCTCCGCTACATGTACAGTGAGTATTAGCGAGTTCTGTGGGAAAGGCTGCTGGTTGTGTAGAACAGCTGTGACCGCGGTGTCACGGTTGCTTGCCATCCACTGCAGCTGGCTTGCGAACAGCGCGGTATCACAATTTTGCGGCTACTGTGACAGCCCTAGTTGTTCCTGAACTGGTTTGTCTCCATATGAATATTCTCTCACAAGTGAACACTGCAGACAATTTATGTGACTAATGTTTGCTTGCTTTCTTTCCTAGGCTGGTGAAAATTGCCTCCCAGTACTATGAGATGAGTAACTTCCCTCAGTGTGAAGCAAAGAGACAGTTGGAGCGTATCATTGCAAAACTCTCATCCAAGGAATATACGCAGTACTAAGAAGTTTTGCATGCATTGCTGCAACATCCTCACTATGTACAAAGTTAAATCAGAACTCTCTGAACTTACTGGAGCGGCCCTTCTATTTTTTTTTTTTCTTTTCTTCTTTAATTTCCACCAAAAAGCTCATTTTAAATTCTATTTTTGTCTGACTTTGTAATTTATTTTCATAATGATCAGCCCTTTTATGTCCGAGGGATATTTTGTTGCATTTTGAAGCCAAAAATGTTAAGCGCTACCAGAAAACGGATCATAAATGATGGGTTGTTTGGAATTAGTCATCATCTATTTTTATCTGACACATGATATATGATGTAGATTGCAACATTCCTGTCACAGACGTCCATAAAACCACGACTCCACTTCGGAGTCTTGACTGTTGTTTTAGTTCAGCTGCTTAAAGTCATTAAAAAAAGGCAGCCAGTTCATGGAAAGAGCCTTTAGATCAAATGTAATTTATACTGTATTTTGACGCAGACATAATGGAAATATCCTGTTGTCATGGAGACACTAAAAGGTGCACTCTGGTCATATTTCCTGTCGGCTGCTCAAGTTAATAAAAACATCTTTGTAATAAAACATTTTCCAGTGTCGGCATTAAGATGTCAGGATAATTTGTGCATAAACTTTTCAACCTAACCCTCACGCAAACACACACTCACTGAGAAATCACATTTGACCTGCCAAATACAGCTTGTTTCCTGGCTCTTCAGGGAAGTTAAATCTTCTTACTGGGATATTGATAGCTTCAGAAACAGTTGGAGTGAGGGGGAATGTTAATTACAAATGTTTCAGAGCAAGATCAGGGTGAAATCCCTGCTGCGCTGGAGCCTGTTCTGGCTCTGTCGCTTTGTGTCAGCGCGGAAGCAACGTGGAAGGTAAAGCTTTTGCACACTAGTGTTATAAAATCACCCAATGAATGGTCAAACACATGACTTAAATGTTCGAGCAATTATAGGGAAACTATTATTGTTTTGACAGGTTGAAATTAAATTGCAGCTTCTTATTCCAGAGTTGATTGAGTGGAGGAAAAAACTGAAGATTGGGATGTTATGGGTGTAAGAAAAGCTGCAGGTTATACACTAGATGTTTTTTATTCATTTTTATTCTTCTTCAAATGACCGTTGACAAAGATCCGTGATAAAGGAGATACTGGATTTAATAAAGGTTTGTTTATTTGTCATTATACATTGTACAATGAAATTTGATCTCTGCATTTAACCCATTCTTCATGCCATTGGGGCACCTGTAAGGAGCAGTGGGCAGCCATGTGCGGTGCCCAGGGACCCATCTCCAGCTGTAGAGCCAGGCTCGTGGTCAGAATCACCTGGCTGGAGGATTTTGCACCAACAAACATATTTTTGGGTGATAGGGGAAACCAGAGCACCCGGAGGAAACCCATCCAGACACGGGGAGAGAAACATGCAAACTCCACACAGCTCAGCCACCATGCTGCCAATTAATGACATTTAAATCCAGTAATAATGCACAAATATCACATTATTTATGCATAAGTAGAATTTTTTAAATCACATTTCCTGCTCCAGATCTTGCAAGAGTTCTTTGCTGAGGCATAGATGTGATCTGTATGCGATATCATAATGTTCATAAAATGCACTATTCAGTTCCCTCCAGGATTTTGTGATATTGTGATTTGAAACTTCAACGCAAATTTAGCCAATCCCTGTGAATTCAGCGCAATGTTGCAATTTTAACCAATCACCGCGACTTTCCTGCAAAATGTGACCAATCATTTGTGACGTCTTGAGCTGCTCCTTCTGCCTTTTCCTGTTTACCGTACAGTACCAAGAAATATGTGCGTGGTCAGCAGTTCACATTTGACCATTAAAATGATGCACTAGTACCAACAGGTGCATTTGGAAGAGTACTTTTTTGCTGCATTTTTGCCATCCAGGTAATATTTTATTTGCCATATTTGAAAAGGTTGTCTTAATATCTCAGTGTCTTTGTTCTATTTTTTGTCATAGAAACTGTCTCTACTACACAGTACTAGTAATAATGTGGGGGGGTTTTTTGACCGGTGAGACATTGATATTATGTTTTATAACTTCATGTAATGTTGTGAAGTCATATGAACTTTAACCTTTGAACCAACAGGTACATTTGTAAAAAAAAAATAAATTAAAATTCTGTATGTAATCCTCATAATTGTTTATTTGCCATTTCAGTAAAAGATAGTTTTGAGGACCATATCACAATGACTTTCAATTAATTTTCCAGCAACTAAATATTTCATATATTACTTAATTTTGATTACAAAAAGGGAAAATCGCGCCTATTTATCCCAACTTTCACTTCCTCCTGCAACAAAAGCCTAAAAAGCACCGTAACTTTCATCACAATTTTTCGGAAAAGTTCATGAAACAACACAACAATCTCAAAAAAGGCCCACCAAATCCTGGAGGGAATGACTATTGGGACAAAAACTTTGGGAAACCTTGAATTCAGGTGTTTCATTGCTAATACAACTGGGCTATCAACTGCTAACACATTTTATAATACATTGTAATAAATGCTTAGGATTTAGGATCAAATATGTTTGTTGTTATCTATATGACAAAAGGAGCTTAAAAGCCTGTTTTTACCCTTAATTTTACTCAAATCTTTTTTTTTTCAGAATCAGTAGCGACTTTATTTGCTAAGTATCTGAACACATATAAGTCATTTAGCTTTGTTTTTTCATTGTTCACATTGTACAATTTCAACCTAAACCCAAACACACTTAAACATGGAGCTAATACAAACACATGTCCAGAGACCAGGACAACAATGGGTTGGGATGTACATTGGATTTATATTGTAATACGTAGAGTGCAAATTGGCGTTTTTATACAAGTGAGTGGATGTGAATTCCTATCTATTAGAATATGTTTATGTATATATTTGTTTATATTTATTAATTTTTTATCATAATTAAAACTAAACGCTAAGGTTTCAGAAATATTTCTCATGTTCTGACCATAAATAATCATTTTAATCTCTAACTTTCTTCACCTCTCACTTGGGTGAAAATAAATCTGTCTAAAACCTTATATATAATACTGTATAGGGATTAATTTTTGGCATCAACTGTGACCATTTTTATCAGACTATGTAAAACAACCAGAAATGACAAGTCACACAAGCTATAGGTGAGATCTGACCCGATATGTTTGTTTGTATCTTTCCAGTATTTACTGTGGTGTGGGGTAAAAAACTGTAAGAATGGATTAAAATCTATATTAATTAACTGTAAATTGCATATAAGTTGCACCATCCCATATGTGGCCCATGCTGTGTTTTTATAGATAAATTGTTATCCAAATAAACATTTTTCCTTTTTGTGCCAAGGAAAGACTAAAGCTTTATCACCAAAAACAGTTTCTTTTTGGTCCATATCATTGTGTTGGAATGAGCTCAAATTACATCAAACAAACTGAAATTAAAACACAAAATGTATAACAGTCTGCCACTGTCATGAATGAAATTTGATGTTTTTTGTTTCTGACATCAGTGTTATTTTCTCATCGAATTGACCGAACTCAAGGAGCATTTACTAATAAACAGGGTTGTGACGAAAAGTAATTTGGTGAGATTTCTCATCGCATTAAAATTCTGTCTCGCAAAATTTGTTATCCAACAGCAGCCAAAACAACATTGGAAAACACAGATTTTACTATTGAAGATGTCCCCGCCACTTTCAAATGGTTTGTTTGGCAGCATTTTGGGTTCCTGGCAGAAATGATAAATGACAAGAGAGTTAGTGATAAGACACGAACAATATTCTCTCTCTCACTCTCACTCTCACTCTCACTCTCACACTCACTCACTCATCCGTTTCCCCGTGTTGTGGACGTCGGGTGTGCACCCCCAGGCACAAACAATACCGTACATCACAGCTAATACCAGCACAATGCAGAGACATTTCCAGCAGCACCACAGCTCAGTACTCAAATCAACAAGTGCACCTGCCAAGAAAACGCCAACAAACCACACGTTGACAAACGCATTCACACCTCAACTTCTCCAGTCAAGCACCAGATTTGACTTTGAAAAAAAGGAGAAATAAATATTTTTTTAAATTTTATTTTAAGTTGTATAACATTGTATTTTAGTTTCAATTTGTAGAGGAATAAGTTCATTAAGGAGTTCATTAAAAGTTAACGCTTACAGAGTTATAAATTCCACGTGCAACTCAGTTAAATAAAAGTCTGTTGTCCATTAATATCATTTGTAATTTAGTTGTTTTTTTTTAAAGTCTCATCTCGATCTCATGAACCCAATCTCGTGTCTCGTCTCGTGAGCGGAGTGTCTCGTTACACCCCTACTAATTAATAAGTCTTGAAAAGTAATCCAACTCTCTGATTTTGTTATTTTTGTAGGTTTTCTAACAAATGGTAGTTTATTATTGTATTATTTCTATCCAAACTTTTCAACTCTTTTTATTATTTTTCTTCTTTTCAGTGGATGAGCATGTTTGTTGCACCTCCAGATAAACTAGCTACTCTCTGAAGGCTTTAAAAAAAACAAAAAAACAATTCAATATTTTCCATCTTGTTTGGTCACAGTAAGGTGCAGTTTTTTTTAATTAAATTTTTGACTGCTCTGTATACAGATTATTTTTTGTTTATTTACTTAAGAACACAATAGATAAGTCTAACCTTCACAACATCTCAACTTTACATGTTTTATAAAAGAATGTACATAACGTTGACCTAAAGATAGAAGCAAAAATGTAAGAACAAGCATTTTTCACAATCTCTGTAGTGTGGGAGTAGGCAGGCAGAAATACCAGACCTACTGAGGGACTTTTAAATTAAGTCTGCAGATTGGGTAATATGCTAAGTCAGGAAATTAGTATGTGCGCTTTAATATTTTTGGACTGTTGGGAGACAAGTTTTTAAGTGGATGGCCTTTTGCTAGGGAACGTACACAGAACCACAAAACGGTGCCAGAGAGATTAGTCTCTCCAAAGTGAAGCCAATAGAAAACCCATTAGTTTGAGCTGATCTGGAAATTATATGGAATTGATCCTGAGGTAAGAACAGTTTTTCATGCTCGATACTTCCCATTGATTCTCACCACCATAATTACAAATGAAAATCATTATGTCTCCAAGTTGTATTTTGTTAGTCTCTGATATGAGGCCACACGATGAGAGCATGTGGTCTTGGTTCTTCAGCTTAATTGCATGTCTCTATGGGACTAGATGTTCATCCATAGGAATCTATACATTTAAAAAAATAATAATTGTGGGGGAATATTTTGAACTTCTTAAAAGATAAAGAGTTATTTGAGGTCAAGGATTGCATGCTGAATACTTCTTTCAGTATGTAACTAACATCTGTAGGTTTTAGGTCTAATTTCAAAGTTATTTTTTGACTGCACATTTATACACATTTCTATCAACTAGTACTTTGAATATTAAAAACTGGTTGTATAATCTTGGGGTTGAGACCTCACGTATAGTAGGGTCACCTGGAATTCAAATTGGAATTAAATTTCTTGTAATAAAAATAAACAAATGTTGTAATAATAATTACAAAAGCACAAACCTCAGCCAAGGCAAAAGCTATACACATATACTATGGAGTTATATATGCATATCAGAGGTGGTCAAAGAACTCGCATTCTGTATTTAAGAAGTACAGTTACTTATGTGGAAAAATACTCTGGTAAAAGTAGAAGTACTGATTCAACTCCTTTACTTACAAGTAAATGTTTAAAAAAAAAAAGAGTACAATTTCTCATTTGTAATAAAGTAAAAAAAACAAAAAAAACAGTCAAACTTATATTATTATTTTTTTTACTATGAATGAAATAATACTTATTTAAGCCGGGGGGGGGGGAATCCCCAAAATAAAGCCTTTAATAGTGAGTTACTGTAGATGGTGTGTTTTTATTTGATCATGGTGCTCAGTTTAGTGGGTATGGACATGACATTTGGGAAACATTACAAAGTAAAATAGGAGATGTATATTAAAAAAAGCATAATTATGACATAAAAAAGTCAAAATTATGAGATTAAAGTCATAATTATAGATAACAAATGGATAATTATCAGATAAAAAGTTAAAATTATGATATAGTAAGTCACAATTTATGATTTACGACTTATTTTTCAAACTGTCACATTTGTCTAGTTTGAAAAAGTAATGAGTCTATTCTGAGAATGTAAGGAGTATAAATTACAGATATTTATACAAAAATGTAGAAATACTAAAGTACAGATACCTAAAAACTGTATTTAAGTACAGTAAAGGAAGTACTTCTACTTAGTTATTTCCACCTCTGATGCATGTTTAAAAAAAAAAAAATCCAAACAGTGATCTGTATCATCACCAAATTGTAATCATTTGTTCCTTATGCCAGTATCAACATTCCCTGAAATTTTAGAAAAATCCTAATACAACCTTTTGAGTTATATTACTAACAGACAGACAGTAAATAATATAAACAGAAAGTAAATATATACTATAGACAAAAAGTTGAAGATTTTTGATGATTTTATGTGCTCGAAATAAATTTAATTGAACTGAACTGTGGGTGATGGCGTGGGTACACCCTGTATGAGTCTCCAGTTCATCTCAGGGCTGAACATATATAGACAAACAATCATCTCACATTCACACCGATGGACAATTAAAATTAACCAATTAACTTATCAGTGCATGTGTTTGGATGATGGGAGGAAACCCACACAGACACGGGGAGAACATGCAAACTCCGCACAGAAAGGTCTGGTGTAGGATTTGAACCAGGGTCCTTCTGTCTGTGAGGCACGAGTGCTAACCACTGCCCGTAATTTTCTTCTATTTTTATCAATTACTAGAAATTTCAAATGACTGCATTGGAATTCCAGGGGACCTGATGTGGTTTCTGTTTTGTGGACCAACATAGTGAACATTTCCAACTACTATATATACAATCCTTTACTGAATATCTTTCCATTGCATTTATTCATATTTATTTTAATTTGGTTCCCCAATTTTCCCACCTCTCCAAAGTGTAAAATCATATTGTGTGTTATTTTAAAATAGCGCTGTTTGCACCTTATTATGCGTACATAGAAAATGTGAATAAAAACTGCAGGATTTGTCAGTTATCACCTAGCTTAATTTCTTATTTAAGGCGTCATATTTTGCTAAACCCAATTTATTAGTCTTTGAGTTATTTAATTGTATATTGGAACCCTAATAGTTAAAAAAAAAAGTGTGAATTTGAACTCTTCAGGGGTCGCAATGCTGTCTTTATATTATTAATTTAGGCAAAAATGTAGTGACATACATACATACATACAATTATACTGTAATTCCTGCTTAATTTGTCTAGTCTATAACTAGTTACATCACAACATTTGTACATATAAGGTCAAGAGTTCTGACAAACATTTTTGTGAGAACAATATAATTGTTTGTCAGTAGCAGCAGTTGTAGTAAAAACTGAAAATCTGTCCAAATTTTGAGGTAATAATCGGTTATATTAATGAAAATGAGTGGCTGAACAGTTGAAGATGGACCTGTGGAGTTGAACTAATGAAGAATTCAGACCCAAGCAGAGCATTTACAGTTTATGTCGACCACAGGGAAATGTTTTAAACTGCATCTACAAAAGTAAAATGTCACTCCTTTAAAGTTTCATCGCCTCATCAAAACTTCCACAATCCTTGCATATTGTAATTCAATGGTTCTGAGAGAACATGAGACTTCTGTGTCTAGTCTGTTTGTGTGTTTTAAGGCTGTAGATAATCTAATTTATGATGTAGATTTTTCCTTATCACATACTGTAGTGTTTGACAGATGTGACCTCCTTCTATTCCCATGTTTTGAGATAGAAACTTAGAAAAAATGCAGCCTCCATTTTCCACAGGACAAATCACCACCAGTTCATGTGTATTTATATTTAAACTATTGATTTGGGTTGACAGGAGAGAGCTGCAGAGGGAAGTTGTCCTTTTTATCTCCTGATTTCTACTGTAGATTTAATCGATTATTTGCTCAATCTGTAAAATGTCACAAAATGGTCAAAACGGTTATTTGTCAAAAATCAATATGAAGTACTTTTTTTTTTTTTTTTTTTTTTTTTTACTTTTACTTAAGTAAAGGAGTTGAATCAGTACTTCTACTTCTACCAGAGTATTTTTTTCACACCAGTAGCTGTACTTCTACTTAAGTACAGAATGTGAGTACTTTTAACACCTCTGGGTAAAACTGCCCCCAGGTAATTCATGTGGTGTTCTTTTTTTCCCTTTTCAATTTTGGTTCATTGTTTGCTTGGTCTTAAATATAATTTCAAACATAAAAAAAAGGCTTAAAAAGTCTTGAAGTAGGAACCCTAATTAAAGAAAACTAGAATTCTGCGAAATATTTTGTAGTCCTTCAAAGATCTAAAGTTATTTGAGGTCAAGGACATACATCCATATACACCGTACATTTTGAACTGTGTTTGTACTGACACATTGTTTGCTGACTTGGGTGGTGGTGGGGTGGCGGGGGCATTTTATGTAGCTTTTTGACAGTAACTCACCAAAAGTAGCCAACGCAAACAAATACTAGACAGGTATTGTTCAGCGTGTTTCCAAAGAGTGTGAATCACCACCTCGCTACAGCTCAATCTCCCGCCACCCACTGAGTCCTGGATGGTGCCTCATCATCATTTGAGACCGTGGGTAGGGAAGTTTATTGCAGAACACCTCAGCGTTTCAGGAAATCCATCCACCCACCCGCCCACCCGGTCCTCCTCCCACCCCTCGCCGGTCCCACCGCCGCCACCAATCGCAGCCGAGACAGGTGTCTTATCTCCATCGCGCAGCACAAGCACAGCCAATCTTCCAGGAAGATGGCGACTGGAATGTGACAAATCCATCTGTCCTGGTTTGAATTTGTATGCTAATTTGAAGTAATAGCCCCTCTGGTGACAGTGCAAGGGAACAATTCAATCATGCCATCTATGACAGTTGATTTCCAGCCTTCTCTGTGATATGGGAGTATATGCACGTACCGCCGAGTTAGGTTTGATAGATTGGTTATGTAGGGAGGATGTGGCATGTAGACTGCATGTTTAAAATGGGCTACCAGCTTGAAATGACTCTCACAACCACTGAAAGCACCTGTGCAGAGATGTGTAGCCACTACCTGTAGGATGTGGAACACAATATTTGATTTGACCTCATTTATTTCCCCCACACACACCAATGATGCGCGGGTCGATGTATAAATGACCCGCAACTGACCACTTTGTTAACTAAACCATCTGCGACTCGGATCACAATAAATATATTTGAAAACAACGAACCTTGATCCGCATTTTAAAAAATTAATCAATGGTCTTAATGAACATCAGATGACCTTACTCACATACCTACATTAATTTCCGTGTTAGAATCCGATGTCATTGGGGTCGACAACCTGTAACACCCAAAGAGACAATTGAATCCAGTTTCTACGAAAAAGAAAACACTGGGAGCCGCTCATCATCTTAAAATCTCAATGAATGTGTCCCAAACCTTAACTTTTTTTGTTTGTATGTTTCCAGAACTTCCACTCACCTAACTTGACTTTCTCTCTTATTTGGATACTTCCAACGTTGTATGTCACCCTCACAGAAATTCAGTTAATAAAACACATTTCCCAGGTTATTTTATTGTCTGTTAGAAAGCCCAAACAGTTTAATTCATTGTTTGTTTGATTATATTTATTAAGGAACAACTCATGTTCTATATGTTTTCAAATATCCCACGCTATTGAACGCACCACTCATGTTATGCCCGTTATGAAGGTATTTCGAATTAGCCGCTGTGTTGCTAAGTACCCATGCCAAGATTGCCGTCTCGCCTTGATTTTCTCTATTTATATACTCCTAGTTTATTACTGTGTGTAAATACCACAAGGTGACATGGATAACACAGTACAGTTCGGATAGATATTAGCATGATGTGTTTATCTGTGCATAAGTTGACGCTGTTTAGCGCTAGTGTGTTATTTAAGCTAGTACGGTAATAAGCTAGCTGTAGTTTCTAACGACAAACCACCTGACCGACCGCAACTCTACTATCTTTAAAAATATTTTTTTTAACGACCGGGTCAGCCCGCGCATCACTGACACACACACACACACACACACACACACACACACACACACACACACACGACAATGCAACATGATTGGTCGACGTTCTGAACTTTAACCTCGTTTCGATGCCGGGAAATTCATGAGATATGTGGTAACAACCCCATATAAAAATCACACTAACACAATTGTTATACTGTTGAATTATCTCAGGCTGTTTATTTGATTCAGTGAAAAGCTTCCGTGTGTCACTGGGCAGAAAAAAGAAAGCATTGAGATACAGGCACCAATGTACAGACGACCTGGACTGTGCCATACGTTCAGCAGGAAGGAAGCGACTGTACGAGTTGTGATTTCTCTTGTGTCTTGGCACTATCCTACACTGTGTAAATCTATGGCACTCTGTAATCTTTAAATTAATCTACAGCACAGAACAGATTATGGTTGATGGTGACAGATAAGGCTGAAGAACAAACTCTCTCTGTTTTTGCTGTCTTCATTTTGCTTATGCTCTTCCTTTTCTTCATCCATCCACATTTGACTCCTTTTCGCAGATGTACCACATTTTATTTAACCTATAAAGACCCAAACATTCACCAGCGACCAAAACTACTGACTGATCTAAGATGTCGAATCCCTGTTGAGACACTAATCGTATCAATAAGTGGTGTAAAATGTACTTAATCATCTTTTCATGGTCATCAGATATGACCCATTTGGAGGTTTAGAGGTTTTGTGGTTGCTATGGAAACGCTGTCATCTTCTACAGCTTTGATTGATTAGTAAAACCAATGGAGTTGGGTCAATGACAGTGGATGGAAACACTGGCTTTATGTTCCGTTACTGAGCTTGGAACTGATAAAAGATACTGTTTCATAAATTTTCTCTGTTTCTATAATTACTTTCATTTCGCTCATTCATTCACTTATTTATTTGTTTTGATCAGAAGAAATATTAAAATTTTTTTTCCTGTTGAATAGGGGTCTCAAACAGAGGTGAGAAATAACTAAGTTGAAGTACTTCGTGACTGTACTTAAGTAGATTTTTTACGTATGTGCACTTTACTTGAGAACTTATTTTTCTAGCAACTTTTTGCTTTTACTCCCTACATTTTTGCATTAATATTCTTTACACTCTTTAACATTCTCAGAATAGACTCGTTACTTTTTCAAACTAAACTGTGAACAATAAATGGCTTCAGATGGAAAATCAGTGGACAGAAATTGTGACTTTCTATATCATAATTATGACTTTTTAGCTTGTAATTTCAACTTTTTTTCCTCATAATGATGCATTCCTTATGTCATATGAATGACTGTATCTCATAATTATGCATTTTTAAAAATCTCAAATGACTTTTTTTATGTCACAATGATGTTTCATGTAAATTGTGCCCCCCCCCCCCATTTTCTTACATTTCCTGTCCATACTCATGAAACTGAGTAACTGTGATGTCTTCAAACACATTATCTATGCAGTAACTCACTTTTAAAGGCTTTATTTTTTGGATACTTTTGGAACTTTCCTGTTTAAATAAGTATTATTTCATCCATGGCAAAGCAATATAGTTTTATTTTTTACATTATTTTTTTACAATTAGGAAGTTGTAATTTTTTAATTTTCCGTAAGTAAAGGAGTTGAATCAGTACTTCTACTTTTACCAGAGTATTTTTTCACACAAGTAGCTGTACTTCTACTTAAGTACAGAATATGAGTACTTTGACCACCTCTGGTCTAATTTTCTTTCAGGGGCCGCATTCAACCCATTTTGATTTCAAGCGGGTCAGACTAGTAAAATAATAGTATAACAACATATAAATCATGATAATTTAAAATCTTTATTTATTTTAATGAAAAAAAACATTAAATTTTAAAAATACTTACTTTTATAATCTATACAAACAAAAAACATGTGGATAACCTGAAAAAGTTTATATTTGTTAAGAAAAATAAGTGTAATTTTAACAATATTCTTCCTTAACTTATCATTTGTACTACACATGCATTATGGATTGGATCTATAAAGACACCAAAACACTAATAGAAGCAGAAAATGGTTCAAATTGTGCTTAATTTTCTTTTAATTTAATTTTTTCTCTTTTTTTTTTTTTTTACCATGTTCAAATAAAGGATTCATTCATTCATTCATTCTTTAGACATTTTATATTTCTTGAGGTTATTCACATTTTATTGTTACAGGACAGTTTGTAAATATAGTTTTAGACATTAATGATATTATTTGCACTAAAACAAAGACAAAAATGTGAATTTGTCATGAATTATTTATATGCATAATTAATTTTTCCCCCACATTATTATTTGTAGGTTATTCTGCTATTATTTCACTGTGGATAATATTGTTCTGTATGTGGATCCTGAACTAAACAAGTTTGACAGCCTTGACATCCTACAGAAACATTGGAACCTTTGGCAACCTGCATTTGACCCCCAGGTCACATGTTGAAGACCCCAGAAAGACAGGAATTTCCATTTACACTAGTAATAAAATAAATTCACTATATACTGCTCAAAAATTGGTGTGAAGAAAACATCTTAAATCCCACCCCCGTCTCACACAGCTTTTATAAACATCTACTGTTCATGATCACTAAATTAAATATAGAAAAATACTTAATTTTAACCAGAAAACCACAAAGTAAAGAGGGTAATGTTACAGTAAATGATAAATCACTTAAGAAATGTTAAAAAAATAGAGGAAAAAGTCACTTGGGAACTGGCATAAATGTAGCATTGGGTCTTTATAGGTTAAATAAAATATGTCTTTCAAATAAATATGTAGCTAAACTGTTAAAGATTGATGATTTATTGATGCAAAAAAAATGCTGTGAAATCCCCAGACCTACATTTAACCAAAACAATATCGTTGATTTTCAATTTATTGTATTTTTTTTTATGATTATTATTCCATTTTTAGTACTGGCACTGTTAACAAGTCTCGTGAGAATTATCTGGAAGAATATGTGGGCTATGTTATGGTCTATCTTATGAATGCATAGGCAATAGGGAACATTGCCTGCCATTTTCTCTCCTTTTATACTCTCACTACTGCAGTGATTCCTTGACAATTTCTCCAGGAAAAAAAGAAAATGTACTATGCTGTGCCAATTGACCACACTTCAAACGAGTGCAGATCATGCGTGGCAAACGCGTCTGATCAAACACGGAGGCCGGCAAAGAAAACTGATGAACAAAAGGCCCGTCTAACGCACGGGGCTCACATCACGATAAATAGTGTAGTAAAAGACAGTTCCCTAAATGAGCTCTGCTAGCAGCCCCTGCTCGTATAGTTTGGAGAGAAGTGAAAGATTCTCTGTGCTCAGCATGGCTGCCCTTTTGGATAACAAATTCTATTGTAAAGGTTTAGTTCTGAGAGGAAACGGTTTTACCCAACAGTTTATATCCAGGAAAAAGGTTAGAAAATAGTTGAATCCACAGAAGGAGTGATGGAATTCACACATGGTTTAAAGACGAATGTGAAGAAAAAAAAAATCTTTCCATGTTCTTTTCATTATTATTATTAGGCCCAAGTGCTGACATGCAATGTCCGCGAGGAACTATTAAAACCATAGAGTTCCATTATTATGATTATTATTAGCAGTAGTAGTAGTAGTATTAGTATTAGTATTATTATGTCACTGATTTAACCTCAATTTTCGCCCTTTGAACGTTTTAAAAAAAGGGAATTTTATTTGACCCCACATTCAAGGCCGGTGAAAAATGTGATATTCTGAAGTCGGCGAAAAAATTCTCGAAAAATGCCACTGCCATGTCCTCTCAAAAATCAAAATGCATTACACGGATGGGAGTGACCCTCAAAATTTTTTCGCCATGCAAACATGAAACTTGGTACACACATAGCCCATAGTAGGACAAGTAAAAAGTTACATTATGGCCCCTCCCTACACCCAACAGGAAGTCAGCCATATTGGAGGAAGTATGAAACTCTAAAACACCACCCCTCGTACAAAAATTATGACCTCAACGTGTGTACGTCTGATTTACACCAAACTTGGTGGAAGTCACCTACACACGTGTGGGATCAAAAGTTATCATGCCAAATTTTGATAAAATATTGGGCGTGGCTGTGATGACCTCACAACGAAGCGGCCATTTTTAGACACATAAAAGTGTGTGTATCTCGCACATACAGTGTCAATGTACGATGTAACATTTGTGCAGAATGACAACATGAACACCACGATATGGGACTCGTATCGTTAGATTGCAAAGTGACTCAGTTTTTGAATGGGAGTGAAAAAAAGTCCTCCTGCTGTCGGGTGGTTTCGATGGTCACGTGAGGAGGAGGTTGCAAGGGAAGCGAGGGCCTATAATACTGATCGTGGTTTTACTAGTTATTATTATTATTATTACTTTTTAATTATTTTGCGACTGCACTTTCAAAACTGAACTTTGACCTAATCAGAGAAGCTTTGTTTTTACAAGAAATGTGTCCTCTGTTATTCTTTACAATCCAACGTCATTCTAAACACATCTTTATCAAATCCTTTGACTCATTATATTGGACGAGTGCCGTGTTCACTGGTGTTTAGTGTTTTTGACTGACAGTGATTTTTCTGGAGAAAACAAAGAAGCATATTTGTCAGTGCATATTGGACATTTGAAAGTGTGTTTGGCAATCTTTCTGGGAAAACTATTGTATTTGCATTCATTATTTAAACAGTCGTTGTTAGACCGCTCCTTGTTTTCTTCAATTTCTAGTTTATTTTAATGTCTGGTACATCTAAACGTACAGTTATTTGTACAAATGTAATGATAACAAAAATACTAATTCAGAGTAGTTTAATTTCAGAGCTGATATCTGTCCATTTTTAAGGATTTTATTGATACCCCCCCCATGTTTATCTTTTTTTAATCATTATTATTTATAATTTCTCAAACATTTTAAATATCTCTATATTCATCTCTATCTGTTATTTTAAAAATACATTTGAACACATTTTTTTTTACCATATTTTTTAAGACATCTTTACATTTTTGGGGGGTTTTCAGCATCTTTTTAAATACATTTTTACATCTGTGTATGTTTTTTAACATGTCCCCTCATCTTTTAACATCTTTGTGTGTTTCTACCTTTGACCCTTTAAACTTTCAAAAGCTATACTGTAGGCTGGAAGTAGTCATTCAAAAATATGAAGCAAACCACCCAAAACTGTCACAAATGTCACATAGCCTAATGTCATTTAACAACGGAGATTCTCACACACTACAAAATATAAACCACTTTCTGATAAAATAACCACAGACATAACCACACAATCCCTCATTTTTTGAAAATACAAATGAAAAACAGCAGATCTGAACCTTTATGTCTCATAATTATCCACAGAGGAACCATATTCCAATAAACACAGTCATAGTCCAACAAAAACATCCAAAACAAACCCAAAAAACTGTCCATATGTCATCCAAAACACATAAAAACATCAATAAATATCCATTAATTGTTATATTTAACAGGACTTGCCTTCAATATTCCTGTTTTCATTTTAATGTTTTCATTTATAATATAAGCAAACACCAATTGTATGTTCAAGAACAACATTCAATTGACTTTATTAAGAAATGTAGGTGAAATTGAGTGGAAGTTTAAAGGGTTAATAAAGAAAAGAAATAATATACAGTATGTGTGTGTTACTTCATGTGTCTTTTAAGACATTAACATTTTTGGTTGTTTTTGACAGTTTTCAAATACATTTCCACATTTCTTCACATGTCTTTTAACACATCTTAATATTTTCTCAGATTTTCACTTCAGGTGTGATTTGGCCCCTTCCTTTGCTAACCACTTGTTTTCATGTTTTTTTCTTTTTTATTCAGGTTGAGGTTTTCCTTATGCCACACTTCCCCAGGGAGGCCCGCTTCACTCTTTGAAAACCATTGATCATTAGCATTGTACTAACAAAAACATAGATTTTCAGGCATTCCATGTTTTCTTTTGTCTGTATACGTCACTATGCACCTTAATGACACATTAGATTTTAATCTTTATCAAGTACTGCACAAAAAACCTATTTGATTTTCTTATTAACGGAGCTAATTAATCATAACTACACTTCATCTGTATGTAAAAAATGTGTTCTATGAAACAAACTGAAACTCCAGAATTTTGACTTGGCAGATGAGTGAGCTGTCATTCAGACCTGTCAATCAAAGCCCAACTCCACAGGTGTTGAAGCCCCTCATTTGACCCCAGATGTGATAAATGGAGCAAAACTTAAGATGAATCACCAGATTAAGTCTAATATTGGTTCAGTATTTTTAAAGACAAGTTCAGTGGAGGTCTGTTTGGAGCTGCCCCTAGAGGCCATCAGCAGTATTACATCTTTAATTCAACTTTGATCCAAAATGCTGCTGCCAGAGTCCTGACCAGTACCAGGAAACTGGACCACATTACACTGGTCCTCAATTCCTTACATTGGCTTCCTGTGGGTCAAAGGATAGAATTAAAAATCTTACTCCTGGTCTATAAAGCACTAAACGGCCTTGGACCCAAATACATGTGTGTTCCCAAAATGAGAACAAAAAAGTGAAGCATCATTCAGTTGTTCTGCTCCTCACATGTGGAACAAACTACCTGAATACCTGAGGACTGAGAAAAACTGTCAGTTCATTTAAATCAGGCCTGAAAATAATTATTATTTACTTGAGCTTTTACTTAAATTCTTAATTGTTTTTTTTTTTAAAAAAGGTTTTATGTCTCTTATTTTAATTGTCTTTTAATGCATTTTAATTGCCTTATATGTTTTATGTAAAGCACCTTGAATTGTCCTGTACACAAAATGTTTTATATAAATAAATGAGCTTTGCCTTTCCTTAAAATACTTGAACATTGACTTGTTTGTGAAGATGTACTTCAACTACAGTGAAAACAAGCAAACTATGGAAAATGTTACTACATGTAAAAAGGCAATTCTTGCTGATGCATGTTAAAAATCGCTAACTTTTACTCCATTTTTAACATTAAAACACCTATAAACACCTAATTTTCCTCACTGCAAAGAATTGGATATAGAGCAAGTGTGTTTTTGTTATGCAATTGAGTTTTCTTTTTTCTTTTTACTAACAAACAGCACCCCCCCCCCCCCACACACACCAACAGTTAATTACAGTGTAATAAAAATCGCATGTTCATTTACACCCAAGATGTTACCCCTTGAAGAATAGCAAAGTTACAGTAATATGACTTTCAGTGTATGGGATGATGCATTCAATGTCTAGTGTTGTCTGAAATGTAACTAAAACAACAAAACCATGAATATATAAGAGAATAGTTTTTAATAGCTGTCCACTGTAGTGACCAGTATGCATGAAAGGGTTAATATTAATTAGCAAAAACAGCTGGCACCCAACATTCAGCTAATTATCAGCAGGTGAATTCAATTAATGACCTGAGAGGCCTTGTGTGTTGGAAAAGCACAGAAGAACAGCAACCAAGTAAAATACACTTCATTTAAAGTATGTCAGACTGTGCTCCGGCGCCACAAGCGGTCCGCAGACCCCACTTTGGGAACCTTTTGTCACTTGAAAGCAAACCACTATGTTTTTTGGGAGAACGCGCCCACGTGACAGGGGAAGCAGCAGCCAGCGCACGAGCCGCTTGTTCGTTTGATAGCATCCACGGCGCCGGACGGTGGGAGAAGCGGGGCAGAGAAGAGAGAGAAGGAGAGAAAGAGAGACGCACACAGAGGAGGAAGAAGAAGGAACAAAAAAGAAGAAGGAGGAGGGAGAGACCCGTCGAGGGAAGATTTGAATTAATAAAAAGAAGGCTGACATCTCCGCTCAGAACCTCCCGCAGACTCCACCCGACTGCCGGCTGCCACCATGGACGGCTATACCCGGACCGAAGATGAGCTGTTCTCCTCCTGCCTCCTCAACCTCACCTGGGAGAATTGCTACGAGCAGGTAGGGCACGGCTCTGTTTACTGTAACATCATGCCATCACTTCCAAATGTAAAAAAAATAAAAATAAAAATAAAAAAATACTCCCCGAAACGCCGCGTTTTAATTAAGTTGTCCAACATATTGCGCGTAAAACTTGAAATTGGGCACGTGGGAACTTAACACAAATGTAATTAATGAACGAGGCTCATGCAAAACTCTCCCACCTCCACCCCTATTCTTTTCCTTTCTGTTTTTAAAACTTTTTTTTTTGTTTGTTTCATATTACACTTCTAATTGAATGGAAAAGTGGCCGACTAAGCGCCTTAGTGTCTCCAAACTACTTTTCTGAAAGGTTGCCTTCCCGAACTTCCACAGTTCCCCGTAAAGGCTCAAACATCCTGCCCCTGAAATCAATAATGAATTAACCTACTAGACAAAATAAATGTTATGCCAGGAATTCTATCAATAAACCAGAGGCACAAACACAAACTCAGCTTTTGAACTAACTCACATGCGTAATAGTTTGGATATGACTCCATCCAGTGGGTTGGGAGATCACAGATAGCTACATGATCTTTGGTGTATGGATGTGTCCTCAAACCCTGAGGTTGCCAGGTTGGTGTAAAATCAGGTAAAGGTGCACTTAAAATGTGCTGAGTTTGTTGTTGTAGAGCCTCTATGCTGCATACTTTGATCCTGAAGTGCTGGGCCTGTTCTCACAGCGAAGCACCAGTGTCTGTTTGGAGATAATTACCTAATTCCTCCCTCTTCCCTCAAGCTTAATCAGTTCTGCCTTTAAAATACACTTATCGTGCTGTATGAAATCCCTCTTAATTCTCACATTCTAATTTGTGCGAGGAATGTGCGAGGCTAAAGTCATCTGCCACGAGAATGCCAATGAAATCATTCTTTATGAATGCTAAGAGGGCTCCAAGCTATTTAAACAGTTTATGTTCAATGATTGATGCCAAAATATTTGTGCAGTAATTTTTATGGTAATTTACTTGAATACCACCATGAGAGCTCAAGATATATATACAGGATATTTATTTCTGTTATCAGCATCCAGGTTGTGATACGGTGGAGGAGGACATTCAAACAATACGTCTCCTGTGGTTTAGTGGGCTACCATTTTTGCATTACAGCTAATCACAAATTAAAGAGGATTAGGCTCTTACAGCCCCAGTTACTGATTGGCTATGTAAGAGTCATATTGTAACAGTTATTTAGATGCAGGAAACAAAAGCCAGCCCCTGCCAACACGACTCAGAATTGCAAGTCATTGTAACTGGCATTTAAATGTGCAATAATTAAGCCGCAGCAACGTTGGCTGTAAAATGGATTTTGGCGTATCACTTGTGAGCGCCACATTTTACAAACTTAAGACAGTAAAATCCTTCACAATTGACTCAGTGTAGATTTTAACTGGACGCACTCCCATCATTTATGGGACGGGAACACAGGCGGCTTGAATTAAGAGTTACTGACGAATGTGACAGTTGAGAACAAACGTTAATTTGTGCAACAAGCATCAGTCATTGTCCTGGTGTCAAATTAATTTGTTACAACTGGGTGACGAATGCTGGATTAAAATGGCGGTCAACTGGAATATTTTCTTTTTGGGACCATTGCCATTGATTTACAGTTTTAGAGACCACAAACTGATATTTGGGAGCAATATTTTCAAAAATTAAAGGGTTTTGTGTCAAATTTTAGATTAAGTTCAACGTGGAACTAATACAATTGTCAGTTTTCACATTAAAGTGATTAGGTTACAAGTAATAAAAATAGTACTTGACAAATTAATGCCGTTAGAAGAATGAAGTGTTCTCAATCAGAAAATCACACAGAAGGAGAATAAGCATCAAAGCCAAAGAAGCACATTTTTAATTTATAAGATAATAACTATAACGTTAAGGAGCAAAATGCTCAATGGGAGACATGTTGAATAAAAGTAAAATCCAGATTTAGATGTAACCTTTTAAGTATAATTAATAATATAATAATAGGTTAATAATGGGTTTTACAATGACTTTCTAAATCAGGCTTCAGATTAGAGAATGCATTTAATACATTCCTTAAAAGCTGATATATTTAGTCCTGTAATCATCTATTACCTCTAAACCATTGAAAATACCAACCTTTTACTTTTTTCTGCTTCTCTTATCTTTATAATTGATCGTTTTCTCTATGTACTGGCGTAGATGGACTATATTTAAAGTTTGAGTTGTTTGGAGTAAAAAAGCAAAACGAAAATGTCAATTCGTGTTCTGGGAAACGAATGGCTTTTTTTTTTTTTTTTAGTTGTGATTTTTAGACTGCATTAATTGTTGATGACACTTTTTTGTCTCTAGTTGATAGCTCAGACTCTAAAAAGCCCTCATGCCATCTCTCATATTCAGTTTGGTACAGTCTACTCTACTTTTTGAAATTCCTTTTTTTTTTTTTCCCAGTAGTGAACCTTTTGAAAGCAGGTCATCTGCACGGCCAGCATGTTGTTAGTCATGCACATTGCCTCCCTCGCCCTCCCTAAGTCCTACGGCTGGTGGGTAAATAAATAAATAAGGAAGTAAAGGGAAATGTTGACACAGCCTGTCCTTGTGGCCAGATTATCCACTCATGCTTGAGCGCTGGGTAAAGGCCCTGCATTATGCAGCCTAAGACACAGAGACAGGGAAAAACTGTGGAAAAGCTGGGTTGTGCCGCAGGAGTGTGTGCATGCACTGTATTGGGGTGAGCGCCTCTGCTTTTGAAAAAGTAAATGCATGGATAGTTGAAATGCACAAGGTTGGGAGAGTAATGTCTTGGCTTAATTATCAAATGAACCCATTGGCTCTCCCTTTACCCCATCTATTTTCTTTTCTTTCTTTTTTTTTACTGTTCACTGCCTCTCACGCTCTCTCCCCCTGTCAGGCTACTCGAGGGCTGCTGTCCATGGTGCTGAAAGTTTCATCACACATTTTGTGCATGTCTTTTTAAAATTCCAGGCTCCAGTCCCTGCCTGGCGCTCTTCAAAAGCAATGTATTCAGTTTGTCTCGACAAAAAGTGTGCCAACACTTGGCAGTCGAGCTGAAAAGGGTGAAGCCTATCATTCAAGACATTTTAAAAAGCTACAGGTAACACAGTGTGCTCACGGAAGTAGTGAGGACTAATGCGTCTATATACGTGTCCGCTCGTGTGCCTGCAGCATGTTTCATCACAGCAAGACTTGAGTTACGCTGCTACTTACTTGGTGGCTTGGGTAAATTCAAGCTCTTTTGTGTGTATGCTTATGTACCGTATTTGATCCATACCGTACTTCACTTTCTTTGTACTGACTCGGTAAGTCTGAACGGTACACTTAACATGACGAAAAAGTTGAGGAAATTAGAAAATTGCAGTTTTTTTTTTTCTAATGTCACTTCTGACTCTTTGCTTGTCAGAGACTTGAAGAAATTTGCTCGAGCTTATGTTTGAGATTAAAATGGCTTCCTCAGTTTTGACAAGGGCCAACCACTTTTGGTATCAGTGTATTTGCAAATTCTTGATTGAAGTTTTACTGTCATTGTCACCTAGTGATCTTGCTTCAGGCAGAGTAGTAGTGCTTGGACAGAAGGTTTCACCCACTACTACAGACACTTTTTCTTCTTCTTCAAACACTGCAGCATTGGTCATGTGTCACCTCAAAAAAACCCCAAAACCTTGGAGTTGTTTACAAATATCAAAACAACTGAGTGATTGTGCATCTGTTTCTTCAATAGTCTATTACTGGATGGGAAAATGGGTGGTGTTTCCAGCATCATCTGCTGTTGATTGTGTACTCTTTACACAAAGCAAACAAAAGCTCACATACTGCTTTTAACCATAATAGTTTAGTTTTATTTTGAGCTCATAGCGGCACAGACAAGCAAAATTACCTACGCTTGAAAAGGAGTGGGGAGATGTATAACTCAGACTCCCACTCCCTCTTTACAAAGTCATAATTTGATTTTACTTCCTTTGTGTCGGTAACACTTTTCTTTTTTTCCATTTATACAATGACCTAAAATGTCTATGCAAGCTATTTCCATACACTTTTGTTTTCATTGAGATTTACAAGTTAATTTATTTTTGTTTTATTTAAATGTGGTCTTTCTTCTTAGTTATAAAATTAGATGGACTTTTTGGGGACAAATGTGAGACAGGCCTGCTTGTGATGTTTTGGACATGTGCAGAGGAGGGATAGTGTATATATTGTTAGAAGGATGATGATGATGATGATGATGAAGCTACAAAGCAGAAAACAGAGGAGATTTATAGATGTGGTAAAGGGAGACATGCAGCTAGAAGATTAAAATCAGACTTGTGTTTATGACCATGTAAGTAAATGGGGTTCACAGTACAGTACTAGGAATTTGCTTCAGTGCTTAGTGAATATATAGAACATGGAGTACAGAAGAATCATGTATTAAAAAAATAGACATGAGAGATTAAACATGTGAGTGAAATTTCCAAATAAGACAATATGCAGTGACGATAAAACCACTGGGTTGAGTGAGATTATAATGGTACTGTTTATGGTTCTGTGTAGGTAGTGCAATCAGCAGGTGGATCAGGTGCCAATGCAGTGTATGTGGTGTTGGTGTTATTTAGAATTCAGGAGTTTACCACCAGAGGGGAAGAAGCTGTTCTGACCCAAATGGATCATGGCCTCCTGCCTGAGGAAAGTGGTTCAGAGATACGGGAGACTGACTTAGTTGGAAGCAGATGATTTCTGTGGCGACCCCAAACGGGTGTTACTCAAAATGCTAGTAGTCGCCTCTCAGTTAAAAAATTAACACCTTTATTTATTTATTGTCAAATTAAATTCCAATAATTGGCTGTGACCAGTTATAGGTAAATGATGGTCCAGTGTGCAAAATGTGAAACCTCAATCGTTATTTGACCGTTGACCTAAAAGAGGAAGGACGGCATTGAAAAAGTATTTATGGCTTGTCATTTTTTTAAGTTCCACAATCTGCAATAAGTCTTTTCAGTCCCATGTATTTCCTACTTGGAAAAAAAACCCCATGTCTTTTGCTAAATAATGTAATAAAAAAACTTTGATTTGCAGAACGTTTCTCATGATCCACCGAACTGCTGCTTCTCATGTCTCATTGTTGCATGTATGTAACATTGGGGAAGGAAGGCACAGGAAGTCATTGGACTACATGGTTCTTATGGATTTTAAATGTAGCAGACGAGTCATTAGGAGTATGGAAATAAGAATCTATAAAATAAAGATATTCAATTCACTGAAAAGGAAGATTAAATATGACCATCACATTTTCTGACCTGAAGATAATTATTTGTCTGTCATTGGACATGAGATATTCTTTAGAGTATAGGGTGAACAGTCGATCAGGAAGTGATTCAGTCAATTCAACCTTGTCAATCATCAAATCATTATCCAACGGAAAACTAAGGGAATTGTGATCAGACTGAATAAGAACTGGTCTGTAAAAGGAGTCATGTTTTGTCCTTTAAGATGGAATTATACATTTTCCTGTGGTCTACATACATTGAAAAAACACTGCTTGGGTCTGAGTTCTTCATTAATTCAACTCTACAGGTCCATCGTCAACTATATTCTGGAGTGCTGACCCTTCAAATGCAAATTATGTCCTTCTTGACTGTGCTGCTCTGTCCTGTTCAGCCACTTGTTTACTACAACCAAAAACTGAATATTATAGGTAATTGGCTCAAAGTAAAAAATACACACACGCATGGACCAAACTGTAATAAAAAATGGGTTTAGCAAAATATAACCACTTAAAATCCAAATGATTTGGGGTGAATTTAGTATCTGTGGTGACAATGGAATTTTTGGACCATAATATTAGTTTGGATTTTATTTTGACTGACAATGGTAGTTTTTTATGGGAAATATTTATTTCCGTATTTTTTGCTAATATGTGTGTATTTGAAGCATTTAACAGTTGCAAATTTCTTTCCAAAAACTCTCAAATGTAGCCACTTTAGAAAAAAAATGGATAATTCCCTACATTTCTCCTCTGCAAAATGTGTAAACTTCACCATAGAGAAAATGTTGTAAAACTAACATTTTTACAAATGAAGTTTTCAACTATGAACTTGGAAAAAGCAAACAAAACAGTAATTCCAGAAACGGTAATTCTTAGTACACAAAGCAGATATGGGGAAGAATCCACTCTCACCTCTTACTGTATAAGTATCTCAGAGTATATCAAATTTCAATACTGATGCTTGGTGTTTAATCAACAAGTGTGTGTTCCTGCTAAACAACTTGCTCTTGCACAGTAACCCACAGGAGCAGGGCCTATTTGCAGTTTAATGAGAGCCGTGTTGTTCCCTTGCAACATATTGCCAAGATATGGATGGGTAATTATCTAATCAAGACTTTGTGGAAGTGCTGCCACTTACTCACTGCTGACCTGCTAACCGTCTGCCAGAGTTTTAGCTGCAAGATGTTTACATACGGATCATATAGTCTCATATTTGCAATATTGTTCAGTTTATATGAGGCACAGGATAGCTGTTTGTATCATCTTTGAAACAAAATGCATAAAAGAGTCATTCATAGGTTCATTTAGAAAACATTAGAACAAGCCTTTTTCAAGTAATATGGATTAAACTGACATAGTAGCTGAGTAATTAATCCATAAAGAACCAAAGCTACTCTCGTGTTGGTTCCCAAATGAATTTTACCTTAACTAATATTTATTATAAAATTGGCCTCTGTATTTTTAATTTTTAACTAGAAATTTAGATTTTTTTTACCTCCTGCATTTAATTCAATGATTGTGAAGATGTTCATAAAAGCTCAGATTAAAGTTGAAGATTATTATATTAGAAATGGAAAACTAAAGACTGACTAGTTGAGACAAATCTTTAATGAAGTGAACATAAACCAAATGTCTCTATCCGCTGTTATTGATCAAAGTCCATGGGTTTTACTGGAAAATCATTATTGTAGATGATGACTGCATTTCCACGGTAACTACAGAGCCTCTGGACATCCAAATGGGTCATATCTGGCCATGAAAAGATGAATAACTGTATTTTACAGCATTTTTTGTATTTATTAATAGGATAAATTGATCAACGGGTATTTAACAGTTTAGATCAGTATATTATTTAGGTTGACAGTTTGGCTTTTTAAGGGTTAAAACTGACATCACAGCATCTAAGCACCATGTATTTATTCATGTGTGACACTGTCCTCAGATGTAGCTGCTCTTTGTCTACGTGGTCCATATGAAAAAATAAATAAATAAATCATCGGTGCATTCAGGAGCACAATATCAAACATCTTTGATGTTAAAGCTTCTTAGAGGCCACATTACAAGCATGAATGTAACTTAAGAACTCGTTAGTTTAATTCCAAAGGGAGTTGTGATCCACCAGAGGGAGCAGCAAGCTTTGATTCCTCATGGATTTATAGAATTAGTCGTGTGATGACTTAACATTTGAAGCTTTTTCTATATTGTGGCAGAGTGCATACACTAGTCATAGTTGGTGCTGATAAATCAACTGTGTTTCCAGTCATTATGTTCTACAACCGCCCTCCAAGGTGCTTGTTTACCAGATTAATAATTGCAGCCTCAATATTGGTTACGAAGATATGAATGTTGTTTTCTAGCCTTCATGCAGTGCACTGTCTGAATTGGCGTCGTAGCAGGGGGAAGTGCAGGCGCTTCAGAATACGGTCTTTGATTATGTGTGGGAAAATGTCTTCCTCATCATTGACAATCTGTTGATACCTCACAAAATCTGAGATGAAAGGAAATGCAGCTTAGACTGTGAAAAATCCTTGCCTTCTCACCGGGAGGTAAAAGTACTCTCACAAACATTGAATTGTACATCTGAAGTGTTATCAATTCCACCTGAAACGGAGGGCCCCGGTGGCAGAGCTGAACCCCTGTGCTTTTTGATCGCACCAGCAGCGCCTGTAAACAAGTATTTTCCCATCTCCCTCCCTGTCTGTCTCCTCACCCCCACACCCCCCCACCCCCCTTCTCCCACCAAGGTGTCTGGAGGAGGAGGTTCCTTTTGATTATCTCCGCTGCCGATTAATTGCTTTTCTTAACCTCTGCACAGACGTGCTCCTACACCGCCCTGGAGCCCACAGCACGCGCCCAGATGGACCCCTGCCAGGAGAAAAACAAACCACACCATGCTTCTACCCCCCCACACCTTCTCCCAATTACTGACCTTCATCCTTTTATTTTCCCTCGGATGTTATCATCACCATTATCAGTGTATTTACTTTGTTTGTTTTGCTATATACTTGGTGCACTGCAGCATTTTGGGCAAGAATGTAAGGTGGACTGGTGCATATGAGGTGTATTAATTTGGGGGCGGAGTTACAGAGGTAGCTGAGATCAACATTATGTGTCATGCTCTCTTTATAGTTGAATGGTGTATCATAAAGTGTCATCTGCCCTGTCTCTGGGTCATGCAGGGTGGTTTTAATGCAGGAATATTACACTTGCTTTTGCTAACTGTCCTTATTCTGTGATTACATAGATATTGGCCTTGAGTTGTGCTGGCAAAGCAATTTCAGTCAGGTTTTTGTTTATTTATTTTTACCCCCCTCCGCAAGATGGCATATTCTTTCTCATCTTCTTTTGCCATGAGTCATGCATGCGCATCACATTCCTTAAAAAGGTCCCAGCTCTCTCTCTCTCTCCAAATATGATCACGTAACAGTGGCCTGCCTGCTTTATACCTTGGCCTTTTTTTCTACTTTCAGAGTATCCTGAGAGCATGTCCACAGACCACCTGAATGAATTATGCACTACACTTCACATGTAAACAATCTATCAATATTTGTATAACACTGTACGAATAATTTGGGGAAACTGGGTAGGAGGGGGTGTTCTATTGGAATTCCAGGACTGACGGATGAAGTCAAGATGGGTTTTATATAGACGTGAAGAAAGTTTTACCTTACCCTGAAGTTATTGGCAGAAAAGACTCAGTTTATACTAGTAATCTTTCTAGTCTCTGGCAGGAGTTTCATAATCCACAACTCAAGACTTTATGGTCTTGGTGTCTCTCCAGTTCAATTTTTTTTTTTAATCTCTCAGACTGAATCCAGACAAACTTCTCTTATATCTGGGGTTTTGCATGACTGTTTATGACATTACTGTAAGTGGCTTTAGGGATTTTTCGGGTGCATATTCTAATTGGTTCAGGTGTTTGATATCGAGAGCACCATGGGGCTCCAGTCTGGAAACCCACTCGCATCCGCACACATGCTCACGCAGATGCAATAATACAAAATCTGCATGCACAACATGAGCAGAAACATAATGTGCACACTGACTCACTCATTCACTTGCTAACAGGCTGGACTCCCTGGACTGTATGGTACAGTGTGTTGCTGCAGATTTTCCCCATCAGCAGAAAGCTGGGATGAGCTGAGCTAATTGAGCTGGGAGGCCCGGCGGGGGAACAGAGCCCCTTCATGCACTGGCTCGTCACTTGCTTTCTTTATTCATCAACCACTGCATCTTTAGTCCCACATCTCCAAGCCACTCTGTAGTGCAAAACAATAAGCACTTTGATGCAAGCTTTAGTGTTTCAATAATGCTGGATGCATATGGAAATGATCTAAAATGAGTAAATGTTGTGCAAATTCCTGGTTTCATGCAGTGCTCTGTGTAGCTCTTTATAGGTTCCTAAAGAAGTTGTAATTGTTTCCATTAAATAACTGTTAGCTGTTACATATATGTCCAAGAAGACCGTTTTAGTGCTTTGCTACACCTGACAAAAATAATTAAATCAGCCTTACCAGTCGGCTTGAATGAATAACTTTCCTCTACTGTATCACAGCAGACTGGCCAACAACAAAAGCGGATTACCTGTTCTATTTCAGGGATATTAAGATGTTACATGCCAGTTGATGGGCCCTGGGAGGCCCGTCATAAAAGCCACAGCAAGCTGTTGAGACGGAGACTTGGAGTTGTTTCCATCTTTTAGTTGCACTTTGGGACTGATTATGGTCAGGCAGACGGCCTTTACCTGGAAAGTCACTTTCACTTTCTCGTCCACCATTTGTTAGTATGGCTAATGTCTCATTAAGTCTCACAGAGGGGAAATGATGTGCTCTTTGGGTGAAGGTTAGGCTCCTGGCTTATCATGAGACAAAAGAGAGACTGATTATTCCAGCAGAGTCACGCCTTAGTTGGTGTCTTTCACAACAAGTCCTATTTGTGTTACTGCAGGAGCTGCTTCATTACCCATAATCTATTAGCTCTTCTGTCTCCCTCTCCCAAATAAAAGTTAAAAACATTTGGGCTAAATGATCAATGCTTGATCACTTTTGCATGGTGTTTTACGGGAAGGAGTGGACGGAAGGGAGGGGGGGGGGGGGTAAATTTTACATTATCTAGGAGATAATTACAAAGCAATCACAAGCAGTTTCCGGTAAAGTGGTAAACAAGCCAAGGGCTTGTGCTCTTTTCCCAAGAATAATTAAAAGTCGCTTTGCATTCTATGCATCAGTGTCCTTTCTCCACTCAGTGGCCACCTCCTGGCATAATAAAGCTGGCTGAATCCTTCTAGAAGCGAAGGGTCCTTCACTTACTGTAGAAGTGATGAGGCAGGTTTTTGATCTGTCTGTCCCATGTTTCACATCTAAGAAAAATGATCTTGTTGGTAAATCAGTTGCCTCAATTTTTTTGCACTTGATTATTTCATCTATTTCTCTTTGGAACAGCTGTTAATTTCTGTTAGAAAGAAGGGAGGACAGACAATATGGACTACTTCTCATCCATGTCTTTGCCTTTAATTCCGACATAACAAGTTTATTCATTGATTGTTCTGGAAAGTTACTTGCCAAAAGTTGCAGCAATTGTAAATAAGAAGCATTTTCAATTAAACTGAAAGTGTCAACACAAGTGACAATCAATATGGATATTTCAGTGGGACATGTATTTGAACCAGGGTTTCAAGATAATATATATTGTAAATGAGCCCATCAAAAGAAGAGATTTTCAGTGTAACATCAGGTTTGTTTTTTCAGTCTTTATTTGGTAGCTGTCCAAGTTTCCTTTAGTTTTTTCACAGTACTCTTGCCAGGATCACAGCCTGACACTCCCAGGAGAGTGCTCAAATCAAGGACAATTTCCTTTGCCTGTTCCCAACTTCCTACTTTAGTTTCCAAGCTATTCCTATAACTCAGACGTCCTCAGGCTGTGTTGCATCACAGCACTGACATGTAGTCATTACTTCACTTCTAACAACACAAGAATCAGTCAATTATCCATGGAATCGATCAACATAACCCCACTGCCACTCATTTAAGGAGCCAATCAATCTGCATGGGTCTTTTTTTTTCCATTTTCTTCACCACGGCATGAGGGTGTGTGTGTGTGTGTGTGTGTTAAAGTGTGCTTACATGTGTTATTTGCAGCAGGGTGATCTGTGATGGATTTACCCAAGTGATGGCTTGTCTTCTGATTTATGGTTGTTTATCATGGCAGTAAGACAGGAACTGACCCCTCATCTAGCCTGTCACAAATTCCCATGATGCCGATAAAGCCACACATTCAGCTACATGATTACCCCGCTGGTCACAATGCCATCAGGACAAATTCATACCACTCATCTGGTTTGTGTCTGTTTGGGAGCCTGTGAACTTTAAATGTTTGTACTCTTAACTTTGACTTCGTCGTTCTGGCTGCACCGGCCAGTTCCTCTGTGACTTCATTACTAAATGAAGCGGCCCATAATTCCACAGTGCAGCGTGGATAAATGCTGTAGCGGCAGTCTGCGAAGCAGTGAGGGTGGGGTGGTGAAGGGGGACACCTCGTCCTCTCTACCTGATGACATGCAAGGTTTATCACGTTGAGCAGAGACATGGTCACCTTACCCCGGGCCTCATTGTGACAGCCAGCAAGTCACTTGAGAGCACCATTGGAAATCAATAAGCCCCTGCTCTTTAATTGTTAGAAAAAAGCTTCCCTGTTTACAGCATCACATCATCAGTCAGGACAACCTGACTTTCATTTATTTTTGCCTTTTCGTCTTTCCCCAACACTTTCTCCTCTGCAGAATGTGCTAGTTGGCTGATTGTTTTGTTTGATTATGTAACAAGAGCTGGCCTGAATACATTTTGGGGAACCTGTTTGATATGCATGCAGACACTTTTCTGGTTAACTTCAGGGTGCTTTTGTCTGTCTGATCTGGGTGAATGTTTGCCTCAGCATGAGTTGTTCATCTGTCTGGCACTCAAGGAGGACAAGTGCTCACGTCAGTCTTGTGTTGACTTAATAATACAACTGTTCCACTGCTAAATGCATGATGAAGAAAAGGGGGAGGCACTGTTTGTCACATCCCTTTCTACTCACTTTTGTCCCAGGTTGCCTGCTCCATATGATTTGTGTACACAAACAGAAAATTCCAATTATTTCTTGAATTATACATGGTTTGTTTATTTAACGTGTATTTTGTTTTTGCTTCAGAATTTCTATCATGAAGAGTTAAATGACAGCCATATAATAACAACGTAAGAGCATTTACGGAATTGATACTGAATTTTTTATTTTTTTTTAAAAATAAACTCAAATAATTAAATATACATAGTTTATTTCTATTGACATTTACAAGTAAATATATTACGGATATTTGTTTGAGGCAAAAAAAATCTGTCTAGAATTCTGTTTCTGAGCTTGTGATTGGGTGGGCACAGCTGTCAGTCAGGATGACCCCTGCCCACCCAGGCCTGTCCATAGATCCACCCCTGCTCTAGTGATGACACCACCCACTGATTAAAAAGTCAGATTTTGGCCTTTTCAGGGTAGATTTCATGAGTTCTCTTATCAAGAACCATAAATCGCACCCTCGTGAGAATCACATCCAGTGTAGACGACAAAAATGCCTGTGTATTAAAGTTTAAATTAAGTCTGTTGCAAACACTACTGCTTGGCCATACTTGTCGCACAAAGGCCATTTTCATCGGCCCCATTAAGAATTAATGGGCTTTTATTTGGCATAATAATGCAAAATCTTTTTGAGATACCGGAATTATGAGACCACATGTGTAATCTTTGGGCCAATCTAATACATTTTTAATTACTACTGCAAAACGCTACGATGTATCATTTGGGAGTTATAGCCACGTAACCATGACCAATTCATTTCGGATGGACATTTTTGACTGTTTTTTCGCACTTTATATGAAATTCGTGCATCGCAATGTCAATCCTGAAAGATGGCACATCTTTTGAAACCATGCTGCAGATTTTAGCATCAAAATTTTTGGTCTACTTACAGTGGTACAGGCTGCTTTTTTTTTTCCCCAAAGTTTTTTGTATAACAATAAGAAGGAAGAATAATAATAAATACGACGAATAATATACCTCTGTGCTTTGCATTGAATGCAAGCACATGGGGAATTACAAATTTCCAACTCGACTGTCAGCATAATAGGATTTTTGTGTTTACTAAAGAAATGACAAAACTCAATGTGATGTGTTGAACTGTAATTTAGCTTATAAAACCAACAAGACTATCAGCACTATAAATCAACTCAGAAGGCAGCAATTTAATTTAAGTATTGTAAGTTCATTTTGAAGGCAGTACTATATCTTCATGATTTGTGTATATAATGTGCCAAAAAAGACACATTTGGCTAAATGAATGAATGTAATTTTCAATGTCACATAATTAAGTTATTTATGAAAGGTCCCTGTTTTTCAGAGGAGAGCCAAATGCAATAGAGGATACCTGGTTTCCACACACTCGACTCCATCTGTGGCTTCACAAGCTTCTCCTATTAGTACATTACCTGTGGAGGACCACAGCTCCAAAACCCTGATTAGGTCCTCTTTGGTTAATTACCTGCTCAGGCCACAGTTGGCCATTTGCAGCGTTTAATGGAGGGACGATGCCGCAGCTGTCCTTCGTCCGTCATTCATCTGATTTGTGCCCTTTATGCTGCAATTTATAAATGGCCGAAGCTAGCGTAGCATACATCACTCTCATTAAAGTGATGCACACGGCATCTTCAAGCTGCAGAGCAGCAACAAATGCTGTGTTTAATTATGAAGAAAAGGAAAGAGAGGATATTATTGTGTACTAGAGGAAATTCTTGGTGATTCCTAGAGAGAGGACCTACAGTAATTGTGGCATTGTTGTGGTACTTTGAAATGCCGCAACTGGGCTGATTGCTGCTAATTTTCTCCTGTCCTTCTTCTACTTTTTTGCTCTCTAGCTATTCAGGGCAACAGGCTGCTTAATTATTTATACCTATCTGTTACGGTATGAAAATCCGGAGGACACTAACATGCATACAACAGAGGGAATCTAATATTCCCCCCTCGTGTGTCTTCTATGGACTGTAACTCTCTCTGAATCCTTTACTCTGTCTAGTAACAGTGGTTGAGGGAATGATAGCATTGAACTGAATCCTGAACAGATGGCTTATTTTGCTTCTTGCCTGCTTGCAACTATGCACCGACATGAACATTCTCTGAAGGAAAGAAAGCCATATACTCAAGCCCAAGGTGCTACAGCTTCATCCAATAGTCATGTGTTCATAAGCCAGAGAACCTGTTTACCCACTTCACCCTCTTAAGAGCGCTGCTACATTATTTTGGACTTGTTTATTTTCATTTCTACTTTAGGCCATGTTTCCATTTTCACCTGCGTGAAATTCAACACCCGCATGTTTATTCTGCACTGATGTACACACACATGCACAAATAAACTGAATAAAAACAGAAGTGTTCTTGGACAAGTTTAGTACCCACTTGTCATCCTGTCAGCACTCACCCCGTTTTTCCTCTCTGGATGTTAATGTTCCTTTGTTTCTTGTCTGTGACTCGCCTGTATTTATTTATTTATTTTCCTCCGGTTCTTCCCGAGGGGAAGTGGATAGCACATGTGAACGGATCACTTCTGATTAGTGGGGATGCTTTAAGAAGATCCCTGCTGCGTTTTCCTCCAGAAACAAACAGTGGTGTGGACTCCCCAGGGAAGAATACCATTTTCTTAGCACAGCATAACCCCCGAGAGAAGTTGTTTTATCTCCCAAGTGCTGTTAACTTAGAGCTTTAAATTGTGTGACTGCAGATTCCTTGTTTTTCACATCACAAGATGATGATATCGCATGGTATGGCGACTTAAAAAAAACCCTAACAAACCAAAAAATCTGCTTTTTGATTTGAGTTAATTTAGTCGACGACAGGGATGGCTTTTTAAAGTTTGGACCTGGTTCACAATATAAATACACTGTCATTCAATTCTCACTGCCAATTTACATATAAAGTGTCTGATAAGCATTTGTGTGTAGCCAAAGTACGTTTGTCCAATTTGTGTCAAAACATAAAGGTTATGAGGAATTTGTCTTTGTTTTGAATCATATGCCATTTTATGTGAGGAGAGGCAGACTGAGGGAAGATGGGGGAGTTGGGTAAATAGTCCAGGAGGGTGGGAGCAGGAGACTGATTTGTCTCCGTTCTGTCGGGAGGATTTACGGTGCAAGTGTGTTGAGCCATCAATCAATTGTGACGCACTCCAAGGACAACTTTGTCTCTTTATGCAATTTGTAAGGCTGTCCAGTCAAATTGATTCCTTAACCAAGAGTCGTCCAGCTCCCAGACAAGAGTAAAACCCCCTGAAAAGAACATCAACCTCTGTGTTTGCTTTAAACCAGACAATAAATGATACTTTTCTCTTCTATATCAATGTGCAAAATCCGGCCACAAAACAAAGTGGGTGACAGAAAACAAGATTAAATGTGATTGCACAAGTGACTGAATGAAATGGGTGCGGATGGGGGCTGTTTAGTCCCTATGACAAAGGATTCTGTGATTCTTTTATCTTCAGTCCTTAATGTAGTGTATGTGTATATCAGGGTTTGCAGGCATATGTCAGTCTTTAGGCAGTGTCGCATGTAGTTTTCTGGTTGGCTACAAACCTGTTCTGAAATGTTAAAGGGGTGATATTTTGCTTTTCAAAATGGAATTATGGATTTTAAAACCTTTCCCTGTGTCTACATAAACTGTAAATGCTATGCTTGGGTCTGAATTCTTCATCAAGTCAACTCCACAGGTCCATCTTCAACCATATTTCTGATTAAATGCAAATGAGCAGTTTCATTTCTTGCCCCCTTCAAATTGTTGTGTGTCCTGCTCTCTACCATTCAACCAACAACTGCACATTTAAAGCCTCGAACTTTGGACATTTAAATTTTTTACTAGAACCGTTGCTGCTGTTGTACTCAAAGAAATGTTTGTTCGAAGTCTTGTCTGTGTGCAAATGTCATAACTAGTGATAGACATAAATTTAAATGGATTGTAGAAATCCACTTTTGCCAAAATTAATATAACAATAGCTTTGCAGCACCTGAAGCATTTACATTTAAAACTTTATGAATTAAGGTCCAAATACACAAATGAATACCAAACTAATAAAAGTGGGTTTAGTAAAATATGACCCCTTTAAGAAAAAGTTAGGATTTTTAATTACATGATATTTAACATCTTTTTTTTTTTTTTCTCTCTAAATTATCATTTTATTACTTTTGCCAAGGAGGCTATGTTTTTGTTAGACGTTAGAAGTGTTCAGGAGGCATTTTACTTAGATTTTATGCATAAACTTCAAAGTAGATAATTTTGACTAGAACTACTGCTGACTGGTTTTGTACTGGAGGGTCACAAATGATTGGATTTTGGAGGTGATCCAGCCTGCCTTGGCGGAGATCTGTGCTGTGAGTGCTTTTCTAGCTCATTCTTTTTTTTCTCACAGGGGGTTATTGTCTAAAGATGTGCAGATACTTTTCTATGGTTAATGGTTGTACTGCATGAAAGCACCACGAATATTGAAAAAGTGTCACGAAGTCAAAATCCATACAATAATTTGTCTTGGCTTATCCAGGAAGACTAAAGAAAAGGTGTCAAACTCCTAAAGAAGGTTCTTAAGAGTATTTAAAACATGTCCAGCAGCTGTGGGATATTAATGGTCATATCAGAAGTCACTGAATGTTAATGATTTAAAATGCATGAAGAGAAACAAAACCTCCAGAACCCACAATCATACTGGCTGATAGAAATCATAGAGACAGACATTGGCGTTTGCTTTTTCATAGCAGGTAATGGAAAATATTCGTAAGAAACATTAGACATGCATAGACTGTCTGTTTGATGAATATCTATAATGACAAGGTTATTGATATTTTCATCAAACTGGGTTTCACTTGGGACAAAGTGCAGAGAATCTTCCCAGTCGCAATCATATGTTCTTTGTCAACAACCCATTTTCTTTATAGTGTTACTCTGCCCTAAATGTATGTAGGATGAATTGAACGACAAATGGACAACATACAGCAGTATGCAATGGCGGCAATGTTTCAGTTAATCATTTTGATTTTCTCTATTTTGTCATTCATCTGTATGTCTAAAATACAGTTTAGTTGGTGATAATGTGTATTCTCACCTTAAATGTTTAAATATTTAGATGCCTGTTAACTTGTTGCTTGTATTTTTTTGTAGTGTCTGACTTCAAATGTCACATTTTTGTGCGTTTTGTCTCTGAGATGCTTATAATCTAGATTGCAGATAAAGCGAAGGACATTTAAAAATAAATTATTTTTTTTTTGTTCCTATACTGGCTGTACTCAAACTCTTAAGTCAGTTGAATTTTTCTCTATTTGGAAACGGTCTGCATCCAAGTATGTTTTTCTAAGTAGCAACGTTTGCTTGTGAATAGATTTATAATTACTTTGCTTGTTTTATATGATTATATTGCAACCATTGTCTATTTCTGATTCTCACCAAATCGCCTGATGATGGGTTGAGAGGAAACCCCATCCCACCATTTCCTGCTGAGCATGCAGTCGGTTTTCTTCCGCGCCGAGTCTGTGGTCATTTGGGACGTTTAGCGGACAATAGCAGAACGATTACAGAAACAGGCTGTACACTTGAATAATTGATGCCGGAAATCACACTCAGCTTTTCAGACTTATGATCCCCCTTCACCCCAGGATGCATACGTACAGACTGTGTACATACCCCAATATATTCTGTTTGTGTCCCAACACCTCAGATCAACTGCTCTGAGTCATTTGCCTGGGTGTAGAGATCACATTAATGTGGAAATGAGGAAAAAAATCTGAACATTAATGGCATATGATGAATTACACTGCCTCATAAATGTCTTGGCATTGCTTTTAATATGGTCTTTAAGATTTTAGATTAGCAGCCCCTCATTTTTCTGCTGTGAAAATTAAATTCAAAAGAACATTTCCCTTCCATTCTGCTGCCTGAAATGACTAAAACATAAATATAGAAACAAATTGAGTCAAAGATTATCTAATGGAGCGTGCGTCAGTGCAGTCTGTCACAAGCTTTATATAACGGTATTGCTCAATTGCCACAACACTTTAACTATTGAAACCATTTTCTTTAACAAACGGAACTAGTTTTGAGTCCCCACACTGTACTTTATCATTCATTTAAGACGTAAAAACATTTTCATACCAGTAAGCCTTTGACAGCTGGCATCAAGCCCATATCACATCCACAAGAAGAATGGCTGAATTTGTGACAACAAATAGCCTGAAAATATAGTTCATTTCAGTTTGATCAGGGAAAAAAATATTCCATCTGAGGGCTGTCTGACAAACGGCTCCATGACATGTCAGCTGTGCTGCACATTTTGTGTGTGATAAGAAAAATCTGCAGGGAGAGAGATCCAATATTAACAACAGCGGTTTCTTTTACAGAAGAGATCTTTTTGGCTGTGACATCACTGGCAGTAATAGCAAGATAAAAAAGATCAGACAAGAAGCTTTACTGTCAGAGCTGTGGACCAATGTAAGCCCAGCAATGATTTTTAGACTATGGAGCCTTGGCAACACTTGGGAATTATTCTGGGAATTCAAGTGTAATTTATCATGTATTCTACGCAATAGGCTGACGATTATCCTTCGGTCAGTCTGGTATAAAATTGTCTTAGTTGGGGATCTGCAACCCATGGTTCATGGGCTAGATTCTGCCCTTTATCCTTTCTAAAGTGGCCCCCTTTGGTTTTGTGGGAACAAAACAAAACACAATGGGCACATTGATATATAACGTTTTAAGTTTTATTGTGTTATCAGCCTGAAGCTATTTTGGCCAATTATAAAAAAATTCAATGTTTCATCAAACAAATTTTTTTTACATGCTCTGGAGAAAATGACGTTACTACTGTAGTTTCCTCTGAAATCAACATGTTTGCATATAGCCATTCCGTTTTGAATTTGGGAAAATATTGTTGATAGTTTAGAGAATTTAATAAGTGTTAATTGTACTCGAACATATACCTTTTAAAGGGTGAAATCAGAGGAAGTGATACTTTTGCAGTGGTGTCTTTCTTTTTCCCAGAGCTGTATCTAGGTTAAACTTCCTGTCAAAGCACACAGAAATAAGTTGACCTGAATTTGTATTTATTTATTTTTCACTATAAACAAAATAATTCCTGCTAGTTTGCATTGTGGATATGTATCTCTGACTGGATTTATCATTTTTGTCTTTTGGTGGAAATGGGGGAAACACCATTTTGGAATAATATAAGGGTGATACCTTTTTTTTTTTTTTTTTTTTTTTTTATTCTTTCAAATAGTGGTTTGTGTTTGCGTCTGAATTGTAATAGTAGGTATGTGGTCTGGGTAAGCATGAGCTAACCCAGTTGAAATGGCAGTTAATGATTATATATGTAGACATACCACTGCATGTCACATACTGGGAAGGTGATGGGTGTTACGAAAAAATGTGTTTTTTGCAAATGTTGCTATTGGGAAGACGGTTGATCATCCATAGGTAGCATTAGAGGTGTGGAAATCTCTCGGGTGAAAGTTGCCTCATGAAGCAGATGACATAACCAAATCAAAAAGTGAGGTCAGTGAATATTCAGCTCTGTCATGCACTGCAGAAGGATTAATGATATGATTATGTTTACATACTACGGTGGATCATTTTCAAGTCACGAAAATATGTCTAGTTTTGTGCTGTAGTCTGGGAGTTTGTAATTACCTGACTGCTTTTATTAAAGATCCTGGTGTTTAGGAGGATCTAATTAAATAAGTGGAATATAATAGTCATGTTGCATTGTTCTACAATTTTTTAGAAAGTATCTGCTTCAGACATTAAATGTGCTAGTTAGTTTGTTTAAAAAATGTATGCATATGTGTGTTTGTGTCTGTATATACAAACAATGGTTTTCTAGGTATTCCGCTAGAAAGAACCTCTAAAGTCAATGTATCATAATGTGCAGACAGTGTTTTTAAGTAGATCTGAGACCAATATTCCTTTTGCGTAAAACCTATTCTCTTGGTAATTCTAAGAATTTCACATTTTGACCCAAGACTTATCTTGGAAACTTAAACCAACCAGCATTTAAGACTTGAATTTTCTTTATCAGTAACACACATGTGGTAAAATTTCATTAGTTTTATTCCTGAAGCATATTATTTGCAGACCAGTGTTATCGTTGGTGTTTTCTGTTACCTTGCAGTGAGCCGTTAATATCTGCAGAAGGAATGGGTATCATTTCGTTGAGGGAAAGATGCTCAACACAGACTGTCTCATCTTCTTTTTTGTGTTTTTATATCAGGTGGAATCCATTGTTAAGGTGCATTACTGTCACAGTGTTTGAGTGTAGATATCTTACCTTTGCCAAAAAGCAGAGAGAAAGGACAAAACAAGCATCGGCTCTAACAAGGGACTCCACATTTCTTGTGGATATTGTAGGTGATGTGGTATTCAGCTGCTTGTATTCCATAACTTCACTATTGGGTATCTCTAAATGGCACAAACTGAACCTGTTAAAGAAAAGGCTAAAAAAGTATTAATGTCCAGGAATATAGAAATATAGTTGGCTTTGAGGATAGTATGTTTGGATTATTTTGAGGTGAAATTAGTTCTGATGCAACATTCATACATTCCAGTGGCATATGTATAGACTGTTAATGGAGTAAAAAGCACTGTCAAAGAGTAAAAGCATCTAAAAAAAAAACAGTTCCTATGTGTATTCAATGATTTTGGCATTTGGTCACAACTATCAGCAGAAGCTCTGAGATATTTACTTAGTGGTTTGGCTGGCAGGAATGAATTTTTATTTTTATTGGATTACATGAAAATGCCTTTTTTGTGTGGGATGGAAAATGAGAAATACACACGGCAGCCATGTGGAAAGTAGAGCTTAGTCTGAAATAGGTAAAATAGGCTGAAGGGCTGTCGAGTGGTTTTAAAAGTGTCATGCTCTGCTGTGTTAATTGGCCCAAAGGCATGTTGTACATGATTTATATGTAATTGGCCTTTATGGATGGCTTCAGTGAGCAGCCAATGGTGACTGCCTATGTAACCTATAACCTTTGAAACATCAACTCCTAAGCTCTGTCCAGGTCCAGGGGAGTTCACGGGGAACAAATGAACAATTCATGGACCAGGCTGTGCTCAGTTTTCAGTCAACAGCTCCCCGCTTCATCCCCTGTCAGGAAATGACAAAAAACAAGACATTTTGATAAAAAAAAGCCCCATGCACACAATTGGGAGCAGAAGTGCCATGCCACCCACCCGCTTTTTCAAGGCTGTAGACTTGGCTAAAGTGTGATGTCCAACAGCTCTGCTCAGAATAGCTTTTTGTGGTTCCTGTCTAAAGCACTGGACATCACAGCCAGTACTGCCACTTTTGGCTCCATTAGAAAGTTGGTCTTTGTTCAAGTGGGTCTTTTGCTGCTTATTTAACATTCTACTCACCTGTGCATTTGCCAAGCGAGGCATTGTGCTGCTATTGATTGTCCGAGACCTGGTCAGTCGGGAAGAGTGTGTGGCGCCAGGTTATCAGTACCATCACCCCCTAGAAAAGCTGCATTTGCCTCTCGTTCCCCTTATCAATAGTTTGGGAGTGCATTAAGAGCAGCTGCTCAGCCTGATTTATTGAGACATGCCTGCGCTTCTCTGCACACCCAAAGGGCACCGGGTAACAATCCAGTCTCACTTCCTTTCCCTGCAAACAGTGTTTATTTACTCACTCTGAGGGAGGCAATGAAGACAGCTCTGACAGACAAACAATCTTATGATGCAGCCTTCATGTCAAGACTGGATTTTCTTTTCTCTCTCTCTCTCTTTCTCTCTCTCCCATTCTTCCTCCCTCCAGAATGTCTCAGTCAGTTGTCAGTCCTTTCTCCCTAGCCATGGGCCCTGTTGACACAGGAATCCGTCACTGCTCACACGAGGGAGAGCGGGACATGTTGGCGGCCATTACTATTCATGAGGCAGTGTGATCCACTCTGTCACCCGTTGTCAGCAAGAGGTGTCTGTCTGCACCGCAGCTCCCCTTACTCTCTTTATCAGCCAGGGGTGGCTAATGAGAAGCACCAGGTTAATACCACCACTAGAACAGCAATGGCTTTAAACCTCTTAATTCATTTAGACACTGCTAATTGAAACCCATGTGAACTACATGCTGGACACCATCCATTTTCTTGCAAGTCAGTGGTAGGAAAAAATGCATTCAGTTTGATCGGATATTTCCTTTTCTTTTCGTAACTGATTACAGAATTAATTCACCTTCAACAGAATTTTCCTCTATGTGAAGATTTTGTTTTGTTGTAAGACATAGCTATGATAGCCATTATGTAAAAAATTAAGCCTTGCTGGGAAATGCCAGTCGACAACCACGACCAAATGTAATTAGACCAAGCATCGACATGCACAACCAAAAATATCCAGCTTTGGATAACCAAAAATGTCTTAGTCCAATTACTGGGAGTAAAAACAGCAGCCATGACTAAGACTAGACAACCTCCTGGATGTGGCAACGCACAAATTAAAAATTGTCATTTTCCATGGAGTAGTCAGACATGACTTAGTCATCCTGCACTTGAGTGTTTAATCGGCATGCAATAAACACTGTGGGCTCATTGACTAAAACTGGTAGTTCTTACTCTGCCTCCCTCCTCCTCCTCTGGCCAGTGAGCAGATTTATTTTTGCAGCTTTTGTAAGTGCTGCTGGAAATAATTATTGACAACAGTGAGAGGGCATGCTCTATCCCACCACATGGTCAACTTTGTGCATCTGGCCTGATTTTCTTCTTCAGAGTGCAAGACCTCGAAGCACCACATACTTTTTTTTTCTTTTTCCATTTGTGTACTGCTGCCTCAGACTCATCTGACTGCAGCACAGAGGGACTGTGGCCTAATAACAGAAGATCATTCTGCCTTCCTTAGGTGCAGCTGTAAATATTCAGATGAGCCATCATCAGTCGATGGTGTAAGAGATAACGGGACCATCTTTTACCTGCCCCTTCTTGTGTGCGACAGCAGGATATATTTAGTTGACGGCATCATCGTCCCCAAAAGCGCTTGATTTGCTGGCATAAATTTCAGCAGACCCACATCCTTCCTGCGCCTTCAGAGGTAAATGCTTATTCATTTACCCGTTTGTCATTTCAATAGTTATTTTATGGAGGCGCCGTATTAATTGAACTGCTTCTACTGCACAACAATTCAAGGTCCACTACATCTATTACAATGGGAGTGTGTCGGAAACATCGCTGAATGGTGTCACAAATCAGCGTAAGCTGAGAGGAGATAATGTAACAAAATTGCACTAATCTTTCATTTACAATGTGCTCCTTCCTCAGTCATGCAAGGAAAATGTCTTAAAAGGCAAAAGTGGTTGCTGTGGAGAAATCACATTGGTTCTATGATAGAAATGGAGATAAAGATTGCATAAAAATACTTTATTTTTCCTGCTCATGATTCTTCACCTTGGAGTTTTGGCCAATATTATTTTTAAACTCGTAGTTTCGTGGGATTCTAATAAAATATCTGGAAATTATTTCTTTTATTTCACTGAAAAGGATCAGCTCCAGTGCAGTTAAAGTTTTTGTTCTGAGTTTCAAAGTTGTATTTATATATTTGTTTGTATTGTTTTTTATGAGTCAGCAGGCTATCACAGCTAGACTTAATATATATATATTTTTTATGTAAATGAAAGCTAATATATTAATATATATAACTCTATATATTAACTCTACATAAAATTGATACACAACGCTGTTGGGGAAAGTATTGTTTTCTAGCTAAACCAGATGCAGAAACATTTGTCCCATGAAAATCAAGAGCAGTAGTCTTTTGTGTCTCATTTAGTTTTATCGCTAAAATGAAAACGTACATTTTTAGAACTCAACTAGGCTTTACTATAGTTTTCATCCATATAGACAGTGAAGATTGTAAATTTTTGTTTGTTTGACAAACCTAAACCAAGTGATTCCAGTGTCACCAGTAAATGTCATTGTCAGTTATTGATGTCTTCAAGCTTTGAGACATTTCCACTAAACTGAACAATCAGTTGGACCCTGCTAATTTATCTTAAATAAGGATTGTGGCTTCACAGTGTTTTAGTATCTCATTTTCCTAATAAAGCTGAGAGTAAAACAAAAAAAAAGGACAGCAGCTTCTTGCTCACTTTGTCACTTTAATTCATCAGTTATCTTCTGAAAGACTTAATAATACTTCAGTGACTCAGCATCCCGTTCTGTAAAACAAACAACATGCTCCAGAGCTGATGGGGGACATCCAATTTAACTGCCATCTTAATGGAATCTATAATAAGCACAGGGGCACAATAATGGCAAAGCACTGCATCTTCTGATAACACAGCAAGCATCAAAACCCTTGTGATCACCAAACAAGTCCAGCTTTTTTTTTTTCTTTTTTTGGCTCAGAGTAGAGCAGCAAAATATCCAGATGCCATTGTCCAGTTGGTGTTAATGCATTTCCTGTGGGTTCCTCACAGGGGGCCTCAGCTCCTCAGTTTTCCGGCGGTGCACGGTCATGTCTACATGGCTGTTGACGCCACAAAAACCCACACTAATTGTAGTTTCCCGTTTCTGCATGCTCATGGCAAAGGGGGTCGCATCACAAGCTTGAAGGAGGAGTTCAAGCTACAGAGAAATGCTGTCATAGTAGTGAATGCTAGAGTGAGGATGCATTTGGAAAAAGAACTAGAACTTGCAGATGTGTTTGGGTAAACTCTGCATTTATATGGTCTCAGAAGCATGCTGGGCCTGTAGATGGCAGTTTAATGGGATGATCATGTGCCATTTGACCAATTGGCCCTGAAAAGAATCACAATGAAATCTCACCTTGGGTATGATGCTATGGATATGTAGGAAAAAACCTTTATTTAATAACATGAAGATCCCGTAAAGCAGATGTAATGGCCACTAATTACTTCAGATGGTAACATTTGCTACTGAATTTCCTTATTTTTCCTTATTTAATCCTTCCTATTGGTCCTCTTCCTCTAAACTGCATCATCACTCGAGGTGTGTATTGGCAAAAATGTGGCAATACGATACAAATCAGAATACTGGCATTACAATACAAATAAAATGTTTTTTTTTCTTAATGCTTTCCTGGAACAATTGAATTGCACAAGAAATATGCAGAAATACAACTTTTTATTTATTTATTTATTACAACAGGATCTAATGCTATAACATTTTCTTTTGTGGAAACTGAGATGTTAAATTATGTTTAACAGAATAAAATCCTGGTCATGTATTCATATTACAATAGTTCATAGCTAACATTGTAATATTGTACAATCCCAATAAAGAAACAACCAAAAAGTCAAACCCAAGACAACTGTTCAAATAGCACACAACAAAGGGAGTCACTTTTTTCTCCCTTCTTTCTTTTTCCCTTTTTTGCCCCTTTCCCTCCTTGCCTTTTTTCCCCCTGTCTTTTTATTTTTTAAATTTTTATTTCCTTTTTTTACATCCATTCCTTTTTCTTCTACTCTCCTTTCCCTATCCTCAATTTTCCTCCTCTTTCTTTATTCTTCTCCCCCTTTATGAGGCTAAGATACAGTAGTGCATTAAAAAAGTGATACGCAAGCCATATCGTAAGTTCATTTAAAATTTTTTTTATCTTGTTACCATATAATAACAATATTTCTGCGCACTTTCATTATCATATTGATCATGTGTGTGTGTATATATATATATATATATATATATATATATATATATATATATATATATATATATATATATATATATATATATATAATTGTAGTGTAAATGGACCTTGATTTTTTTTTTTAGGTCAAAAACTAGGAGAAAATTAAACTGCAAGAATAAAACCAAACAGAATGTTCTTATCCTTAACCCTCTAATCTTTTGATTTTTGGCTAGATAATGGATGATATCTGAAATGTCAAATGATTACACTCAAAATTTTTTGAAATGTCAAAAGCCAAAGCCAGTAGTTTCATCTTTGACAGGGTGCAGTATTTTAAAAAGCTTTTTTGTCTTGGATGCCAGGAGTTACTAAATCTGTCGAATAAATATAGTGGTGTGAAATTAAAGGAGCAGAAAATGGAATAAGCCAAGTACAATGTGGATGTACTTTACTTTGACCTTATATAATTAAATTGTGTTTCAGTAAATGCACTGTACCTTTCCACCACTGGTTGTCTAAAGAAAACTTGGTAAAATTCTTTGCATTTCCTACAGATCAAAACTCATCCAACGTGTTCAAACAGTGAAATCAAGCTGTGAATGTCTGCTGTAACTCTAAAATGTCGACAATCAGGCAGATTGGGCAAACATGGGCCCCGGTTGCGTACCCTGAATACGACAGCCAGATGAAATGATAGTGACATTGGCTCCTCAACAAATATTCAAATGAGATTACATGAAAGCCTGAGGAATGACAGACAAATGGACACAAATCGGGTTTCATTTGTTTACTCATCTACAATTGTGTTAGGCACCCCCTCCTGGCTCCAGAGGTAATGATTGTGGTGGGACCAGATTAAAGGCTGTAGTCAGCTGTTTAGTGGGCCTCTGCTAACAGAGATTAGCGGCAGCTGCTTGGCGACAGACTTGGTGATGGAGAGGGGGAAAAAAATCCCGGCTGAGGGTTTCATTGTTTCAGACCACAAGCACCTTGATGACTAAGAATCCAGACAACAGACGGCGGTGTGAGCATGAAGGCTTGACATTCTTTGTTTTCTTCAAGACACATCAAAACTCAGTCACCAGCTTGTAGTCTTTCTCCTCAACACCCCCCCCCCAAACACACACACACACACACAAACTCCCCCTCCCTCCCTTCTTCCTTTCTAGTTCTTGCTCCCCCTTCTTTGTGGCGTACACATGGCAAGTCGTTGCAGATGTTGGCCGTAATGATGCAGACGGCACACACAATCATACAGAATGGAAGCAGAGCTGGCTGAAATTAGTAAAAATTACTTTCTCATTACCTCCCTCATTGCTCCTGTAAGTAGTCTGAGTTTCCGCACGATTAGGAGAACGAGTCATGGAGCAACGGGCCTTACCACATTTTCAGACTGCACACGCGTTCGCACATATACACACAAACGTTCACAGTAAGAAATGGGGAAGGCTTACTTACCATTTTTACAACCTACCCCAACATGCTTTACCTTAACTCACCTCTTAGTTTACACCAATTGCTGAACACGATAGGCAGCACACCGCTACATGAAGCCCAGTCATGCTTCACAACTACTCTTTCTTCCCTCCTTATGAGTTAAATGTTTTATCTACTCAACCATCAACCTTTTCTTGGGCCTGACGGAAGCTAAGTATTGCATGAGTTTCAGTGAGTGCCATGTGCTCATTTGTCCTTGTCTCAATGCAATCAGACTCTCCATTGGCTTAGTTCTACAAAGCCTAGGGCAAAATAGATCTGAATAAGTTAACACAGTAAATTTACCCATTTTGCATGCAGCTTAACGCAAGTGAACTATTCCCAGGAATGGTACTTTGAAAGATTATTATGTTTTTTTGAATTTCTGGACATGTATATATGCATATGGGCACTCATTTGTGATAGAAACATACGCTATACGAGACACACCATGGATGACGTTTCTGATTATGTGCCTGATCTACAAGCCACCCAAAGCTGGAAGGCTTTAAAAGTGTGCAGTTGGCATGGCTGAGTAATAGATCACTTGAGATGGTCCGGAACAGTGGTGTGCCAGGATCGCTTTACACGAAACCCAGGAACAGAGAAAATGCAATGTCCGCACAAACCATTGCAACAGGAAACCCGGAAACTGGCAGCTTGTGAATCACAAAAAACCCTCTATTTTCTCCTTTTTTTTTTTTTTTTTTTTTATAGCATTGAGCCTTATTCTTTTTTTGGTGTCTTTGCTCCGAGTACATGACTGAAGACTGTAAGGTATACTGTGTAAATCTAGGACACGGCAATTTACCCAGGCAGGTGTTGATAATGTAATGGGTCTTTATGTGCAGCAGAAGATATGAATTGGAGTGGAGGAAAAAGATCTGTCTATATTTGTAATGTGCAGCATGTTCCTGTACTAACGGAATTTATTTGTCCAATTCATGCAGCGCTATTTGCCTCGTTGTACATCAATACATGCAGAAAATGCTTTCACAACATTAATTTGCAAAATATACACAAGTATATGTATTTGATATGTGAGAAGGGTCGTGTTTGCAATAATTAATGATTTGGCTTGCCTGTTTGTCAGAAACGGCCAAAATTAGACATGTGTTTCAGCCACAAACATTACTGTGGCTATATGTGGGATACAAGTGTTTTAGCACCTATCCTTGGCTGCAGCACCTCATACAGTGTCGGATGTGTCATTCGCCCATTTTTTCCCACTGTGTGGTATTTCTTTCTGCTGTGCCTGGTGATTTGTACAGCATCACCCCAAAATAACATCTCCACTGGAATGCTGGAATGGGAAGGAATTGTGTTCATCCAGTTAAAATTATCTCCAGTCACTCTATGGGAACCCACGCACTTTATCCCAAAATACTCCAGGCTTGCGTCACTGTAGGGCCTTATAGGTTTAGAGGGGAAAACAGATGCCAACTCCACCAAGCGCGTGCGGCTCCAACAGCCCATGCCAGGTGGAAACGATGCCAGCTGACTTCCCTCCGTGAAAATAAAAAGCCAGTCTTTTTTTTTTATGGGCTGAGAGGTCTAGTCAGATGAACGTGACTACTGATCTTTACTGTGATGCCTGTTCTTTTTAGATGCAGGTTAATATTTTTACATGTCTATTCATATACTGGCTAACATTACATTTATTAGAAGTTAAATTTATTATGATAGTAGGGTATTTGGTGCAAATATCAGAAGGCTAAAGTGTATTGGTAAAAATATTTTCCAAGTCATTAAAGTTTGACGTCTCTACATCATACTGCTCACATTAGAAATGAGACTGTACGTGTGCTCAGAGAGGCCTGTGATCTGTGATTATACTTCTCTTTTGGTATCTGACCAATAAAGGATGGTCATATTTTAAGTCAAATTATTTCACTTGAGTTGGCGAGAGAATAATGTGGCTCATCTGTGGTTATTTACTCTACAGAATTCAGTACCAGGTCGAATTAGGTATACGTTTTGTCCATACTGGGAATTACAAGTGTGTTAACTTTTACCCGTTTAATCGGAAATATACATCAGAATTAATAAACACCGTTATGTCACACATTGTCTAATGAAGCTGAAAATAGGTTACTGAAAAAGTGTTTATGTACTGTATAGTAAATAAGATGGATACAGGTCAGTTGAGTCTACATCAGTATTATTTTAGAATTGTATGTCGGCACACTGCTGAAATGGTGCCATCAAGAATCGAGAGGAGCAACGATTAGTTTTAAGATGCCTGAAAGCTGTGCTGAGTCTTTAAGTGTTGGTCTGCCTATTGAGTCTGACGATGGACCTGTAAACTATTGATGCTCAAATAATCTTAACCTAAAGGATTACTTTATCGTGCTTCAAATGGAAGGTTATATCAGCAGTAATCTGCATTATGAGGTTCCTCGAGCGAGGTTGACATTTCACCCACCTAGATCGCCTTCCTGTCGCTTTGTTTATGATACAATCCTATGTAAATAAGGGAGCTCTTCTGTTCTGCCATGCTTCAGAATTTGTTTAGGATTAGAAATCTCATTTTGCCCCAAGCCCTGCTTGCTTTAGATCAGTCAGCTCATCTGCAGATCGCACAGCAGATAAACATTGCCGTTCTCCAGACCTCAGCGTTTTTTACTTTCTGCAATTTGCACAGAACCAGTATGCTCTGTTCCTGTCACATCACAGGCCGAATGGAGGAACGAGTGGGTTATGAGGAGGTGTTGGCACACCTGCAGGTCGTGACAAGTGTGCAAGCCATGGCAGAAAGAGTGAGCGCTCCAGGGGTTATCTACCTAATTTCAAATCCATTCTGGGAGGAAAGCCTGGGCACTATTCCCATCTTTACCAAAAGATTTAGAGCAAGTCAGTTGACAGGGCAAAAAAAAAGGCAAGGACAGCCTTTGTGTGGGAGATGAGTGACAAAATGAGTCATGGCAGTCAGTTGGGTTATGGAGTGTGATGAGGAACAAAGACTGGAGACGTGTCAAAGAGCAAAGCTATTAGACCAAATCTTGCTCTACATATCTTCCCCACTGGACCTGTATTTCAGATTCTGTGGTGATCTGTAAGTATTTCAGCTTAAATAATGTGACAACATGATTAGACTTTTTCCAAGTGAGTAGGCAGTAATGAAGTCAAAGTACCATTTGATATCAGTAACTCCTGAGTCAATATATGTAGAGGTCTAAAATCTTGGGGAAAAAAAGACGAGCTATAAAAATGGATGAGAATTCAGTAAGGCAGGGTACTTAAAAGCGAAGGTTGAGGGATGCCTCCTGCAGGTTTTGTTTTGTCACACTTCTTAGGTGCTGTCATGCATGGCTTTTCAACACGGTGTTTCTATTTGTAATAGCAAAATATAGATGTTGCGTAATGTTTCATGTGAGGAACAAGGCACATGCATATCACCTGCGCCTTTCGCCTTGCTGCAATGCAGAAACTGAACTGGAAGGAGTCCGGGTAGGGGACTGAATGTACTCACTTTGTTCAGCACACCAATCTGTTTGGGTTGAGTCAGAATGGCCACCCACCAACAACTTCCTCTGTATCAACGTAAGCTGGCCACTTGCTGTGAGACGTCAGCCGCTAATCTAGCATAACGGGGACTGAAAATGAAGCGGACCAGAGAGTGCTGAGGTATTAGCATTTGAGCGTAGCATGCAGGAGGAAAAGCTTTTTACCAGCCCACTGCACCCATATGGCATTAGCACATAAAATGCCACTGTTGACATTTTGGAGGCTCGGTGCCTTTGTAAGTGCAGGGCATCGATATTAGAGTCATTAGAGTTGGTACTTGATCCCATATTGATAGTGAAACAGTCGAGCAACACCCAGCCAAAGGACTAGTGGTTCTGGCATTACCTCTGCTGTTCCTAGGCTGATTTACCACAGCAGGGGATTGATGCACTGCTTAGCTATGAGAAGTTAAGTGACAGCCAACATTTGCCAGCCACCACCTCACCTCAAATACTACACATCTGTTTACCTCCGCTTAACAGAAGTCTGATATTTAATGTGGATTTCAAATGTGACCACTGCAGGATTAATCCTCTTCAATCATTACTTACTCTTAGCTGTTTGATACATGTCATCCGGTTACAAATCCCAGCCTGATAGAAGCAACAAATTAACGCTGCTTAAAGGTCAGTCACTCATCATCGGCTCCCATGGTCCTGGTAATTACTCTTTGTATTGCTTTTTTAGTGTTTGCTGAGTGAAGTCCCGCATTCCTTGCAGGGTGATTAGTTGTTGCGTTATGTTTATAGGTAACTTATTGCACTCTGATAGCCATGTGAAAATATTTTTCCCCAACAAACTTCTTAAACAGGACTGAAAGATGACACTAATTAGATCAATATCAAATTATAAATGAAAACTGCTCTAAACGTGTTGATGCAACCCATTGCATTCACTGTTTAATTCTACCTATGAATTTTTTTTTTTCATGGCATCTTTAATCATTAAAGACCTGAATGTTCATCAGACTGATAGCCTTGACTAATTGATGATGTGTAGAAGCTTTTCAGCTCCATCAGATGCATCTTGTTTGGATGTTCAGAGGCTCCATACTGAACCAGTAAAACACATTAAATAGTAATACATTTTAATACATAAGCGCACATCATGGCAGCCAATACGTCTTGATGCACTGTAATGCATTTGTCTACGTGGCCTTGCGTCGAGTATGAAATGGTCCTAAATATAGAGGAAACAATATGGAAATTATTACAAAAATAGTTATTTCAGTGTTTATTTACTCCCTCTACAGCGGTCATCTTACCCGGGGGCCTCTGGAGGTATAACCTGGGTCAAGGCCGCAGCAAGTATCCTACAAAAAAAGGTTTTACTTCATTCACAGCTGGTAACATGCACTTTTGGATGAAATTGTCTTCTTTGAATTTTTTTGCATCTCTAACAATTATCTCACCCACAAAAATAGCTGCTTAATTTTCTTTGTTTCCTTTCTTGAATGAATCTTTTTTTTTTTTTTTTTTTTTAAAGATTGTGAGCCTGGTTCTTTCTCTCATCTCCTTGGTATTTTGTAAAGTCCTCATCATGTCTAATTGAATAATGATGTCAGACAGACAGACAGACATGTTTTGAGAGACGTGGTTGGAACTGGATGATGGCAGATATTTTTCGTCCACTTGGTCTTATTCCAAAATGTTACAACGAACTCTAACGGAACTAATTCTTCCCCAAGTTGGTTATCTTGGCAACTGTTGACAACAAATGCTACCAGAAGCTGTCACCAGACTGTATATGGTAGTCCATAAGTGATAAAAATTAATACAATAAAAGCAAGGCAAGGTACATTTGAGAATAATGTATGGGCGGCACTAACTCTGAACTTCGATGCCAGGTAGAGGGACACAAAATCTCATCCTGCAGGCTGTGATTGACCCCAGGCCTAGAGTTTGAGACCCTTGTTCTAAAGCAAACACATTATTTATCATAAAATTCTGTTAAGATAATGGAAATTGACTTGAGTCCCATTCAGTCATCTTTCTCTGTTCATGTTATAATGGCTTAATACAGTGGTTCCTCATGTTCTACACATAACTCGCAATAAATCAAATCCGGGATAGTACTGACTGTACAGTCCCTGCACATCACAGCAGTGTAGTATGTACTTCCAGGTCTTCTGCTCCGGGGAATTGTTGATCACATCGCTCATTGCAAGTTGTCTTGTCTGAATTTTTACATCTGTCACCAAAGACTATATCTCCTGGATCCACCATGGTTTAGTTTTGGGCTGTCATCAAGTCGATTAATGCACTGATATATTTACTGTCAACTAGCACGCCTGTACTTTGTAAACCAGCGGCTCACAGAGACGACTATCTGACCAGTCAGTAATGCAGGCTTTACTTGTATACCCTGTCTTTTAGTATCACTTCGAACCTGGACACTGCTTCACCATGGACCAATCAGGACGCAGAACATCATATGCTGTGTATAAAAAAGAAAAAAGAAAAATTGCACTAAAAAATGTGTGGAACACCAAGGCTGTGAAAGGTGAACGTTAGAGTGAGGTACCACTATACATGAACATTTAAGAATGTGCTACTTATTGGCGCATTGGCATTAAACCATAGCGGGTAGGGAGTAGATCTGGGACACAAGATCCTAACAATGAAAATGAACATGGCAACACTGATTGATTAAATGTTGACATTGTCACCCAGCTGTCTTATACAGATGAATATAAATAATTTTATGTACTTATGATGAGGCACCTTGCCAATTATTGTGGTAATTATTCCAAAATGACTAAAAGAAGGGACATTTTCTTTGTGTATCAACGTGGAAAAGGGGCAACAATGCTCATAATGTAGCATTTATGTCTTATAATCGCCATCAGCCACGATCACTCCCTCCCTCTCTTTTTCGTAACCAAAGCAGTTGTTGTAAGTGTAGTAAGCCTGTAGCATCACCGTAACCACCTGTATTGTAGTTGTTTTTACCTGTGTATTTGTCATACAGAACATGTTTCTACTGTATTTTTCATTTGTCGTGGCAGATAAGCTTCTACCTACACAGGTTATGTGACAGCCTACATTTTTCTCGCACACTACATGCATGACTGTGACATGAAATATGATTTCAAGTCTATTTTTTGCTGTACTATATGCCTTCATGATCATGTCTCGCCCCCTGAGCTATAAAAAATAATGCAGGTACCGTACACTGAATACATTGTGTTAAATAGACTGAAGGCACTATGACTGAAACGTACATTTACTAACCTGATCGTCCACTATAAACAGTCATTCCTAAAGGGTCAGGTTTGTAAAAATAATTGACAATTTTTTTCTAATATTTCTAGAAAGACCGTACAGTATATTGTACGTAATATATATATATATATATATATTCTGTAAAGAAGTACAGTATATTTATTGTTTTTGGAGATGTAGCATTTTATTCCATTACTTTGGAATCTGAGAAACGGGAAGAATGAAGATCATTTGTACTCTAATAAAAGCACTAATATCAATGTGAATGCAAAACATCAGCAAATAGTACTGAAAATATGATGAATAAAGGTGATGGTGTTGTAATGTGGACCCTGGCAATGTTTCAGTATTGTTTCCTTTTAATTTGTCTGGATTTATAAAACTGATGTGGTTATGCATTATTGAGATGCATATACATTAAGTTATGGTATCATCAAGTTTTCTTCAAAATAAAACTTGGACCCTTTTGTTGACCGTTCACATAACACTGGTTTTATAATCTTCACGAGCTGATAGTTTACATTATAGCGTCAGTTAAAGCACAAATCACATCGGTTTCCCTCCAGTTCATCAGTGTGAATATAATTTCCCCAATATGTCTTGAGTGGATCTTGAGAATTCATTATTCTATGAACTAGAACCATTTTTAACAGTTTAAATTGACATACGAAGGTAGAAATAATACATTTAGCCCATTTTTAATGTGTGTTCTGCAAGTTGCCATATATTTTAAGGCTGCGCTCAATAGAATGAACACATAAAAACCCAAATATCCACCAGCAACCAAAAGAATCTACTGATGTAAACTGTTTAATACTTGTTAATCCATTAAACTGAACAATCCATACAAATAATTGGTGCAAAATGCAATTTGTCATCCTATAATTGTCATCAGATATGATCTGTTTGGACGTTCAAAGGCTCCATACAGTAGTTAACGTGGAAATGCCGTAATGGTCTAAAATAGTTACACTCCAGTAAAACCAATGGAGTTAGATCAATAATAGTAGATGGATACACTAAGTTTATGTTCAGGTAATGATAGATTTGATAGGAAAAAGTCAATTTTCTTAAGCATGGTGATTATAGTACATTATTTGGTTAATTAAAGATAAGAAAATACCAGCTTTTCACTGGAAAAAAGGAAAATGTAGAGGATACAGTTATGATAAATGGTCATAAATCAAATGTTAAATGGAGAGAGATTCATTTGGGAAGTCCCATAAAAGCATCACTGGGTATTTATGGTTTAAGTTGCACACTGTCACTGTTTAATCGACGGCAATAAATCATTTAAAATATTCTTATGTTTGTAGCATCAAAATTTTTCGACCTTTTTACATAAATTAGGCTCGTCTAAATCTGAATCTTAACCACATATCCCTGAGTCGACTTCCACAAAACAAGTCCATTTTTCAGGTAACCCAGTTTAAGTTTATTTAGCCATTTTCTTCTTCAGTAAAATAACAAAGTGGTGTAAAATGCAAATATTCAACCTAAAGGTCATATTTGAGTAAATGTACTCGCTGTTTTGGAAGACTTATCAGTGGTTTCAGCTGCAAGAAGGGTCGAAGACTAAAAATATTATGAATAGGAACTACTTACCTTGACCTTAGGATGACACTCTTTTGTGCAGAATAGACTTCTGCAATGCAACCACACCTGACAGTCAACAAAGACACCACTCCTCATTCAGTTGTGTTGAACACTCATTATCACCTTAGCCCCTCCCCCCCTAAATAATCTCCTGATAAGAAATAACACAGCTGATGATTAATTACAGCCATTGTGCTGGTGGACTGATATACTCCCTGCTCACATCCATCTTTAACCCCCCTTTCCTTCACTTTCAGTCTCTCACGTGACCATTTGGCTCTGAGGATAGTTTTCAGAGGGACATAAAAGCTAGTCAGCTGTAAAGCTAAATGAAAGTCATTTGCTCTCCACATAGTCTACTAATGTAACGTGCAGCTTTAGGGACTATTGGTTTTTTTGTAGTTATAAAGTAACTCATTCTAAAAGGCGATGTTTAATAATTGAAAGTGATGGAAAGGAACAAAATTAGAATGGGCATAATTTAATGATTGAGTGTTCATTTCTTTCTCTGTCTCTCCAATCCCCTCTCTGTCATCATCATCTTCTTCTTCTTCTTTCTCTCTTCTGTTTTCACCCCCGTCCTGTTCCAATACAGAATCTGTACTCGGATAGATGGTGACGGTAATTTAGTTTTCCATTTGTGTATCCCTCTTCATTCAGTGTGTTTTTTTTGGTGGTTGTTGGCCCGCGTTTGTCAGTGTGCATTGTTTGTTTTCGCTCAATTGATTAAAAAAAGATGTTGTCTCATGCGTTGTGACGGAGTATTTCCTCCAGAGATTGCAGAGTTATTACAGAGCGGCGGTCTGGACACCCGTTGATGTATTGTGCTGGGCTTTGGGACAAGGCGAGGTGAGGAGGAGGAGAAGCGGAGCAGGCAGAGGACGGGAGGGCGTGCTCGGTTAGGAGTTAAAGACGAAAAGAAAAACAAGTCTCTCTCAGACACACCAACTTCATCACACACCTCTCAGAATGACAGCGACTAGAGCTGTATGTCTTTTGCCATGTTCCATCCCCTCAATCATCTTTCCATCAAACACCCCCTTTACCAGTGTATATACACACACACACACACACACACATATCTGCGTTACCTTACTAACAGGTTGTCATAGCGCTGCCGCATGGTTGTCAGTGTCAAGGAATCTCCACATGTCTGGAGCAGAGAATGAGGAGAGGATAGTTTGTGTTGTCAGTGACAACACCTTGTCTGAGTTATCCCCGCATGTGAGACTGAACAATATTGCAGGAGCAGAAAGTCGCAGCAGCACCCAGGTGTGATGATAATCAGTGTGATCTAATGCCAGAAATGAGTGTGAGATCATTCCAGTAATAGGAGAGGCTCGGTTAAAAAAAGTTTTTCCATCTTTTCTCTCTCTTTTTTTCCCTTGATGTTGAAGATCTAGATCTGTGATGGAGGTGTCATCAGTACTACGTGTATAAATCCAGGACAGTAATTTATCTATTCTCTCAATTTTCTTCCTTTGTTTATGAGGATGTTTTATTATTCAGTGATGTACAAATGTATAGAATTACTTCACTTACTCAGTACATGTAGTGTAAAACCTTGTTAATTGGTATCTACCTGTAACCCCCTCTGTTCACTTGTGGATGTTTTGGTTTTTTCTTGCATTTGTGAAAGTTAATTGCAAAAAATAAATAAATAAAATGAAATAAAGATTTTTTTTTTCTCCTTGGATTAACGCTCTGGAATGAACGCTCTCAAATGCCTTTCAGAGAAGTGTGAAATTGCCCGCTGGCGGCCACTCTGACTCCAGAAGGTTAAGCAAAAAAAACTACTTAACAATGAATGGTGTATGTTTTATTTTTTGTATTTGTGTATAAACCTATATTCATGCACTTTATCTAAGTGAGTGGTGGTTGATCCGTACTGTAGGGGCACCTGCCTTTTTTTTTATTTTTTTTTTTTTTATTACTCTTCATGTCATTTATAAAAATGTTATGTTCACCTAATTTTTAATTCTACTTTATCTTGTTTTCTATGTGTCTTTTGCTGAGCTCCTGCAAACCCGTCTCCAATGCAGTTTTTTTTTTCTTCAAATGGCATATAAATTATTAATTCTTCTTGAAAAAAAGAGCAAAAAAAAAATCTACCAATGGAACAAGTGAAAATTATCTTGGGGGGGGTTATTCTCATCCCTGGAATTATTTCTCATTTTAATGAATTTAAGTTTTTAAATTGATTTTATTCTTTGACTTGAAATTAAGTGCAAATGGAAGGTCATGACCTGGGGATACCTCACGTCATGACATCAATGCTGTTTGTTTAAGGACTGGGGGTGTTTGGGGATATACAGCGAAAGCCTAGTTTTTCGTGTGTGTGCGATCAAAATCTTCTGAATCCACAACACATGTCTTACCCCATTTCAGTCACATTAGTTTCGTGCAAATCCAAACCTTTGTGATTTGTTTGGATTCAGAACTTTCTGTCCATCTGCCATGGATTTATTTAATCTATATCCTGGTTGAGGACCACGGAGTCTGGATGCTGACCACCATTGAAAGTTCTGGACTAATTTCAAAAGGCTCATGTCGTAATATAACGGATATTCACTCAAGGGGTGAACTTAAATCCTTGAGAAAAACACGGATGATGGTAACATTTCTCTGTGGTGAATCTGCCCTTGACATCAGAGCCAGTAAATCCATGTAAAAAGCCATATTTGCTTGTTCTACGTGAATGCACCACATAAAACACAGACCAGTTTTTACCAGTGTTCACCAGGTTAAAACTGTAAATGGAGCTTAATAAACCTGTCATGGCACAGTTGCATGAAATAAGTGAACACAGGTTTTTACGTGACTGTACAATCATTATTCCAATGCATTTGATGTCAAGGATACTTGAATATACTGTATGATGAAAGATAGTGAAATGTTCTTTACTGTATATGTGTCATCAAGGTGTGATTTATCAAAAAAAAAAAGGGGGGGGGGTTTCCCCACAGAAAAAAACTTGGTTGGATATTATATTTACAATCAGGAATGAGGATCATATTTACTAAGTGGAGGAAAATAAACTAACTAGTATACCCTCAGTAGCAGAGAGGGAAGAGCTCAGCACAGAATCCCAGTCCCATGGGCTGGTGTGGGAAATGTGGGGCGTAGGGAGGACCTCTTGCCCGGTTGTTGTCGTGGGGTCTGGTCTTCTTGGAGTCGGGTTGCTTTTATGAATGCAGCTAAAGCGGGTGGTAAACTACATCTGAGGCTAAATACTGACAACAGACAGATAGTCAACAAGCACCTGAAGGGAAAGTTGAAAACAACTTTGAAGAGAGAGGACGTGAAACAATTGAGAGGTTTCAGTTTGAAGTAAATTTAAACAAATGTTTTTATAGACATTTGAAATTCTGTCCATTTTACGTAAATTGAAGAAAAAAACCCCCAACTTGCTTTGACCTACTTTTCCCAACATATAAACATAGCTACTCTTATGTCACTGGCAATCAATTGATGATGATGATGTGAAATCTTGCATATTTTTTTTCTTAGAATTAATACCATTTTTTGAACTTTGACCTACTATCCTAAAAATGTATTCTGGGTCAATGGCTATATATATATATATATATATATATATATATATATATATATATATATATATATATATATATTGCTATGACTTAATAGTTTTGCTGCTACAATGTTGAAAGAAGATCTAACTCAATTCACACCAAATCAGGATGTCAATTTACATGGAACAAATATTATCACAGGACCTTGAAATAGGGTGTTTAATTTGTGATGGAATATTTACTTAATAAATTAGACAGCAGATTCACACTGGAATAAGATCACAAACTATCTCCATATTGAGTTACTAGAGGGTCCACAAGGAGGATTTAATAAACAATGTAATTTGTACTTGTGTAAAATCACATTTTCCAGAGTTAAAAAAAAAAGATATTGCTTGAATTCAACCCACAAAAGACATGTCTGCCAAAATCCAGGTGCACAGGGAAAGCAGGAAATGCAGGTCAGTGGGCAGGGAGAGCTTCAAGTGCATTTGTTTTACTGGCACTGTTGTCTTCTTCTGTAGACTGTGTTGCATCAGTGACCATTTACTGCAGCCTACTTTTTCCTGTATACCTCTACACTGGCACAACATGAAAGATTTTTAAGGTTTCTCTTTTGTTTATGAAGTTATAAAAGATTCATTTGTGCTTCGTTCCTTCATATATCCTGAGTGGAAATGGTTCAATCACCTGCATCTGTTTGTTGGTTGATCTCAGAATGGTGCCAAAACTGTAGCACAGATGAACAAGGTGATTTTAAAAAGAAAATAATTGTAGTTGTAGGTTTAATATATAAAGATTCAGTAGATTTTATTTAAGTAACAAATAAAGAAGCCCCCCCCCCACCCGCCCATCCTTCTGAGGATAAAACTAATATTGTGTCATTGTGCTGCTGTGGTTTTCATTCAATGCCTTCTTGTGAAATAGAAAACAGTGTTCAGTCCCACTGCCTTTTTTATATTGTTGGAATACATGATGGTTCCTTCATCATTGAACCAACTCATTAATGCCACAGACATGTTCCAAGATACAAAAATGTCAAAAATGACAGTGTACACCTACTCACATTTACAGTACCTATCTTGAATGAAGTGAAGCTCTTTTGGCAGCACTGGACTCTGCTGCTCCCGGGAGCCATCATGCCAGTCACAAGCAATCAGGAAATTGAATTTCGCATGTGCATGACAATGGGAAGTGTCCAGGTGACCTCTGATTGAACAGTGAACCATTCATCCCTGCCATCATGTTCTTAAGCCATAACTGATGTGAGTCTCATTCAACTCCGCCTCAGCCCCTCCCTCCCACGTCTGTATCAGCAGCAGATGTTTGATCAGAGATAAGCATGCAGGTCAATGTCGACCTCATCACAACGGACCCAGTTTCGCCCATCATGCCAATAACTGCCAGGCGATGGGTCCTCCCCTTTGCTGTGCTCTGATTGACAGCTCTCCACTGACAAGGTTTATAGGGGTCAGGACCTTCCTCTCTGTCACCTCTAATTGGAGCACTGTGCCATTAGTTGGTGGACCCAGACCTTGGCTGACGGGGACTGGACATTTGGCCTCCTCTGTATGAAAGACAATGGAGCCCCTCTGAATAATCCACACTATAGCGGCAGTCCTCTTTATAAACTGTTTAATAATCACCCTCCGCTCTCTAAGTGCAGATGTGTGTTCAGTCAGTTGTTGAGGGAAAACTACCTTGTGTCTGCAGTTAAGAGGGCAAATATCCCACTATGTCAAGGCTAGCTTTGATATAGCAGTGCCACTCAGCCCTAAACAAACAAATGAGCAAGAATAATTGACCTTCAGGCTGTGTTACTCTGTTAACCTGTCCTGCTGGGAGTTAAACCTCTACTGTGATTCCTGGGGCCCCCTGCTACGCCAGTGATTCCACACTACACGCGTCACCTCACACACAAACACTGCAGGTGAGCTGACCATATTTGCATAAGTCCGTGTAACCGTGTATGTGTGCGACCCCTGCCAAGCAGAGGTGAGATGTGATCCCATAAACCATTAAGTGTATGGAATGTACTGTACGTACAGGAGCAGCTCCCTGTTTGCAGGCGTATAAATATTTCCTGTATGGCAGATTGTGGCTTTGAGCAGGATTACTGCTAAATCTTATAATTAGCATGAAAGGCCAGCACGAAAGAGAGACGGAGAGGAGAATGGGAACGGACAAGGGGACTGACCTCGGCTATCTCCCCCAGGCATGCCTATTGCTTATCTAGCTCCATGGCAGCTATGTTTATGTATAACCTAAGGAGTACGGAGATGTGCAAAGCATAAGCTCCTGTGTGACAGTTCAATTTCTGAATTGGTTTTTGATTATGGAAGCTTTCAAGAAGGTCTTTGCTGATCCCGTAAAGTTTTTAACACTACATTAAAACATTTCAGTTAATTTTGTGGCAGTTTCTGTTTTGGGAGAAGAATGCCCCAAAAAATTCACAATATTGTAGATATCATTGAATTTTTGGATGTTTACACCAGAAGTTATTGTCCAGTGTATGATTGTGATTACAAATACGCATTCAATATTGGAGTCTGGTATCAAGCAATTTACTTCAAACAAACCATGGCCATTAGCGTCCTGCAGTGCAGTTCTTCTTCCCAAACATCTCACATCCGCTTTTATTTATCTGACATATTACTGTGTTGCTTTTGTAATCTCTATGTTGGATATTCCCACAGCGTTGTATTGCTTTTTCTGGTTTGTACAATAATTGCACTGTCTAAATCATTGAAGTTGTTGCATAAGGTGATTCTCGGCAGCCACTGCTATAGAAAGGCAGAATGGGTCCTACCAGTGTACACAATTCCTGAAAACCACCTTTGATCACTTCGCCTCTTAATTGACAGGATGATAATTTAGTTGTTGATTTGAGGTTGGATCACAGCAGTCATTCAGGAGATGTGACTACAAATAATGTTGGTGAAAAAAGATGCTGGGGTTTGATATAATTCATGTTGTGTCACACTTTAAAGTTACCCACTGTTCCACTTAGATCTACTGATATTTTCATATTTGCCAGTTTGCAGAGCTTCCTTTTTTTATTTACTCCGGGTTTCATAGTTTGCCTGTGTATCCACCTCAGAAAGCATTATTTGCCTGGATAATAACAAAACAGCCCTGACTGTTTATTTTGAGTTTCCTCATTGTAATATCAGAATATAGTATTCATATTCACTTATTTTTCATATCCAGCATGTTGCAATTGGAAGTTTTTTAATTTGAAATCACACTTTGCATAGTTTGATAAATAAGATGTTTGGTCATATCAAAGTTTGTCAGAGTTACACTCAACCCGAGGTGAAAATTAGCCGTGTAATCACAAATGGATTATGCAAATTAAAGATCAATTGCATTTTCCTTGTTTTCCAGAAAACATAGACACTTTGTTTCCCAACAGCTTTTGGCCATCAAGGTGAGTTTGCGGCGAGCCAGCAGGGTTCCTCATCTCCCTCCAGTGGGTAACGAGCTTATTTTCCATACGTAGCCAGGTGCATGTTTTAAGATAGAGCCTTAACAGCGTGGTGTGGTGGTGAATTCCAATTGAGCCGAGCCCAGGTACAATAACACTGTTATGAATGCAGCCCGTGATGTTGATGGCATCCATATCACACTCAGAGGGACAAGAAAAAAGAGGCTGACATCTGTTTCAAGCACACTCCAGCCTTTACATCTCCCCACAAAGTCATGGGTTGGGAGGCGCACGTCTGGCTTTCCTAGATTAAAATGTGTCAACAAGCTTAACTGCTGGCTTTGAAACTTGCCTCTCTCCCTTTGTAATTCTCCTGATGGTTGGTGAATTTCCATTTTCTTAAGCATATGGTTAATACAATCATACTCGCAGCCCATTACGTGATTACACGTTTGACATTTTTCCAAAGATTACCCTCAGCATATATAGATTTTTCTTTATAATTAACACCTAAGTGGCATTTTTTTTCTTAAGTTTATGTCCCATGTAACTGAAACTTAATAATTACAGTAGATTGTTATAGCGCAATTTCTGTATTTCCTAGCTGATATTTAGGAACTGTTCACTTGCATTTGCATGATAATCCAACACAGTGTTCTTGAAGAAACAAGGGTTGTTGCTTGCTATCAAGCCAGTGCTCTGGCTACCTCATCCTGTTGGACTCACAAATTTTTTTATTTTTTTTTTGGTTTAGTTATGGGGATTACTCTTTTGGACGAGCTTTAAAGACTACAGTGGGAAGGGGAGAGGAAGAAGCAGCTGGGCTTAAGGACAGGATAAAACAGAAAAGAGGGGAGGTAGGGGTGTTGTGGTGAGTAAAAGATGGAGCAACTGAAAGACAGAGGTGTTCAGTTGCTCAGGAAACATTCCCTTTCTGTGTTGCCTTCTTCTCTTTTCATCGCTGAAGGTCAGGATAAATAATCGATAGCATTAAAAAGAGCTTCCCTTCCCCGGGCTTTTGTGCCTGAGACTTGGTCCCCATTGACAATTAAAGGCCCCTGAGTCATTAATGTTCAAGTAGCCTGGAAACCCTTTAGTATTGTTCCTTCTGAATGAGAGGAAATCCAATGCAGGCTTGAGGTTTGCCAGTTGGGTCATGACATTGACAGGGGATAGGCTGGATGATTTGCTACGACTGACACTATTCACTTGTAAAAGCTGCAGAGAGGATGCCTCGGATGCAGCCCACCTTGTCCTCTTTTATATACAAGCACCACTTGACTTTACAGTTATTTTTAAAATGGAGAGAAAACAATAACATTGGCCTTCATGAAGAAGCAGTCGCGAAAGCTGGAGAGGCAGAGACGGAGGGAGCAAAAAACAAAATGTGAAGGCTGGCCTCTTTTTTTTTATTTTTTATTTTTTTTCAGCATGCTGTGTCACTATCAATAGTGACACCTTGAACAATTCAGTCAGTGATAGTGAAAGTGCTGCGTGTCAGCAACCCTGCCTGTGACACTCCCAGAAGGCACCAGCTCCCCTGGTGGCAGGTCACACTATAAAAAGAACAATCAGTCGCCTGATGGAACTAATTTCATCTGGGCTTTAATGTTCTTGTCCCTCCCTTCTTTCACTCAATCATCCTTCTAGCCAAGCTCATTCACACACAGGTATTTATGCTACTCGTCTACACTCCGGCTCCCTCTTATACTCCCTCTTTGTGTCTGTGTGTCTTTCCTTTCGGTCTCACCTCGCCATACCCTCCTCTCTTGCTCTCTCTCATCTCCTCGCTCCTCTGTTCTTGTCAGGCTTTCCTTACCTTTTGCTTTGCAGTCACGTTTCATCTCTGTGCATGACTCATTCTGCTCAATAAGCTCCAAAGTAAGCAGATTTGTCCATCCTCTCCCCTCTCTCTTTTCCTCCCTCGCTCTCCCCCCTCCTTCCTAAGAAGGCTATTGTGATTCACGGAGGAAACCCTTCAGAGCAAATATTCTCTGGGCATTTCATGTATAAACATGCCTGACTTTCTATCACCAGGGGGAAAAAAAATGAAAATGCAAAAAAGCTTTGTGTAATGCAGTGATTCAATACATAACAACCAACAAATGTTTTGATGCATTGGTCTGAGCCGTTTGGTCAAGTTAATGCCAAGTGTGATAAATAGATTAGTCTCTAGATGGTGGCCTCAAACGAGTTTCCTCCATCGCTTAAGGCGGAGTTGTCATTCCAGCTAATTTGTTGGGATTTTGCTGCCAAGAGACCAACTGGTGATGAAAGGAGTCAGCCCCTTTAGCATTTAGACAGAAATAAACAAATTCATACTCTTTCTTTCTACATATGCGCACACACACACACACACACACACACACACACATACATATATATATATATATATATATATATATATATATATATATATAATATAAAAATAAACTGGAAGTGTAATCCCTTCCTCTAAATGCCATTGTCAGGATTGAGAGTCAAAAAATGCAATCTGAGTTCAATTACAAAAGCAACCTCTGTGACATAGGAACAGAGAGCACACACCTAAAATAAAAACCAAAAGTATTAGTATTCACATATTTCCATAACACATCTATATATAAATCGAGTGTTGTGGAGAGCCTTTGGAGTGGCTAGCATGAAGTGAGAAGCATCAGAGAGAATGGATTCTTTTATCATCTGACAACGCTGCAGACAAGGAACGCAAAGATTTTTGCACCTTTTTTTTTCCTTGTAACTTTCGTCAGTTCCTCACCTCCTAAATTATAAGAGCAACTCATTAGGAATGTTGACAATACAATATAACATGACGCTGCCACCGCTCAGCAAAAAGTGCCTCACTAAGCATGCAAACAACAACTTCAATTATGTTTTTTTTTTTTTTTTTTTTTTTTCCCCCTCTTCTGTCACACGGCCAGTTATTGCCTCAGATGATGTACAGTATGCTGCACTGGGACATACATATGGAACGACTTGAGGACTTTAGATTAAAATTGATTTTCCTCCCCTTGGGAAGTAGAAAAAGTCAAGAATTGTTACTTGCACATTTATGAAACAGATTTAGTCTGTTGACATTGAAGGCTATTTGATAAGTAATTAAATAGCCTTTACCCAAGACAAGGTGATGGGTAACTCTTTGTCATTCTCCCTTGTGTACAGTAGCTCTGTAATGATGATATACAGTCTGCAGCCTCTTGTTTTGTGCCTGATACTATAAAGGAATGGATCATATTTTGTGGTTCCAGTGAAGTATCGCATTAGTATTTGTCAGTCATGGTCATTTGTGCAATTATCGAAGAGGCTCAGGCTGGGATTGTGACAGAACGGAACAGGAAATGTATGCACTATGTCAATTAATATACAATATGTTGTTCATGTATAAGCTGCGAGGGCGCGGCACAGGGAAACACTTGGAGGCGGTAGTACCCTCTGGCAGGCAGGGTCCTCTGATTAATGAGTTATCCCAGCCTCGTCGCCTCAGACGGGCAAGAGGCCACACATCTGTTTGTCACTCAGGTCTGACACCTACTCCCAGACCGGCTGCCAGCCACTCGCCGAGGAATTCTCCAGATGTTTCAAGGTTTTTGTCCATGGCACGGGGCCACTATGTCCCCAAACACCAGCCTGACATTGCATTTGTGACACGTGGCTGTGTTAAGTAACCTTAAACTCTGAAACTAAATTGCTTCATCAAAGGCATGCATTGTATTCCACTAGTCATTACTTTCCTAACTTTTTTTTTTTTGGTGTATATTGGAGAATATATTGGATAACCATCTACTTTTAATATGATGTAGTATGCGGTGTCTTAACGTGATATGATAATGAGATTTTTGTGGGTGTGGCCTAAAGGTCTCAAGCTTCGATTCAGGTACAATTCAACTCGGTAATTTACTATTTTAGTATTTATTTAGTATTGGAATTAGATTTAGCAGAGCTAGTGTTGGTCTGTTTTGGACAAATGACCAACATAATGACAAATCACATGGGTTACAAATTACTAATATACTGGAAGAAAACAGTTGAACAATGACAGATATAGGAAAGTATATCTGTCAAAACAATTACAGCCAAATGCATTAAAGGAGGTTACAATAACATTTCAAATAAGACTAATCATGTATAGTCAATCTTGATGTTGTATCCTCAGTTTTTTTTTTAATATTCTTACACATACTACTTTGTTAATGAGTTTTGGAATTTTTTCCTTGCCGAGAAGGAGGGTCTAAGGATAGGGGATGCCTGGGATATTATCTATTTCTGTGAAATATTCCTGTTGTTGTTTCACATCAGGAAGCAAAGCATTATTTATTTATTTTTCTTAATTGATGAAGAGATGAGACTTGATAAGTTTTACTTCCTCTCACTCACTTTCAAATGTGTGTAGAGTTGTATGACAAATGTCACTGTTATTTATTTATGTACTATTTATTTCTGTTTTTTTTCTTTGTTGTTGGTTTTTGTTTGTTCCCTCACACATTCAAACTAAACTAATGAATACACAATGTCTTTACTCGTATTATATAGAAAGAGGAATCTAAAATCAGACGATGTCAGTTTGTTAAAAGCTCTGTACTGCAAACATATTTTTTATCATTTCTAATCCAAATATCTCATCAGACTTGAAATAAGACAGAATCACCTAAAGAGTAACTTTTCAGTGAGATATAAGAACTGATTTTTATACAACAATCTTGAAAATCTTATTTCATGAAATCTTACCTAAATCATTTTTGCCAATGGAACAAGTGAACATGATTAATGAATACAAATCATGTAGTTTGACAAATTATAGCAGGTGCAGGTGACTTTATTTTTCTGAAAACATCCCTTTTTCTTCACTTTGCTCTGTTTTGACTAATTAAATAGTCGTGGGGAATGACTGAATCACTAGAAATCGGAGTATAATACAATTAATGAAATGGGGAAAAAATAGTTTTGAGTCTTTAAGTACTTTTTCTCCACCTTTACTTGTACCCATACTACACAGTAAATTTTGCAGTGTTAATTTGGAGAAAATGGGACCAAATACACTCTAGAAGAAGTTAAGTAAACTCTCTAAGTGTTGATTTAACACTGCAAAATTTACTGTGTACGAAATATTAATCCCAGATGCTAAAGGGCTCTCAGGTATTTGTGTTTAACGCAGAGGCTGGGGGTGAAACACTTGGTTTGAGATCTATACTCTGCCTCTAAACTTTGGTTACTTACAACTTAGAGGAGGATTTAATTTCAGCTAGTTGGCTTTGTTTTTTGTTTTTTTCCCACATTTTACTGTCTTACATGAAACTGATGGACCCTGGTTGAGAATAGGACCTAGGATATCACGTATCAATAGTCTGTGATAAAAGTTCAGCAAGCAAAGCTGATATATTGTCCCTGTCCCAAAAGGGAGGATAATTTATGAAACCTTGTCCTCGGCTACCTTTTGTGCACATAGTAGCTTTTATACTGGCTTCCAAGCAGCTCCTGTATATTGATGCCATTTTTATAATCTCAGTTTTCCCTTATTTCCCACAAATAAAGGAGGGGAAAAACTCATAATGGAATTCAGCCAAGGCATTGGATTATAAATGAGGTCTGCGCCAGGCTTCATAACGTTATTTAGATTCCTGTGTACAGAGACCCGTGTTCCAACTCCCATCAGCACTGCGACAGAATCAAATGTGAATATAAGCTGATATAGGGAAATTGGTTTGTAATGTGCTGATGCTTTGGAGACCCTGCGCACAGGCACGAAAAGGAAAAACTGCAGTTTTTAGCACATGCCGAGTGATGTTTTAATTACTTGAATTACAATGATAACAACCACCACCTCCTATCCCAGAATGAAACAAATTAAAAGGGTTACACTAAAAGTCAACAAATTTTTAATATTTTTTTTTTTTTCTCTCGGGGAATGCCTGGTGTTATCAGGCTGTGTTTCTATGTTTTGCTCAGTCATGTATGCACAGTTTCATTGTAGGTTTTAAATGTATTCCCGTTTCTTGTGGCATTTGTGAACGTGTGGTGTGTTTCACAGTGGCATAACTGTGATAATACTCTGACAGAAATAAGACTGATGAGGGAAGATGGAGGAGGGTCTGTGTGTATTCAGTGTGTTTGCAGATGCAGAACCTTTTAGCACGTCCTGCTGCAATGTCTTTAAGGCTGCTACATAATGTGTATGTGTCCGCATCAAAATGGCTGGAAACTTGTGTTCGTTCATTAGCCAGCCTTTTAAGATTTTGTATTTGATGTTGAAAATGTTGCGGAGCTTTGATCAGAAGCTGACTAAAAACTGATGTCTGTCTCTCTCTCTCTCTCTCTCTCTCTCAAGTTTTTCAAGTTGTAGACACTGTGATTACTGGTGATAGACAAACTAGTTGTCATGTCACTGTGAAGGTGTTTTTTTTTTTTTTTTACTGATGATGAACAAAAATTCTACTTGAAATAGAGAAGATTTAGTTCAGATTTCAACTCAATTTTGCAAATTATAAGGACATTAAAGTAATTAACTAGAAAAGCACTCTGAGAGGGCAGACCTCCGCCAAGGTAGACCCCACCCCCAAAATGAAATCAGTTCTTCCTGTTCCCATTTCCAACATATCCTGAAAATTTCATCAAAATCTGTCCAGAACTTTTCGAGTTCTCTTGAACACAGACAGACAAACAGATAAACGCCAGCAAAAACGTAACCTCCTTGGCGGAGGTAAATATGAATTATAGCAGCACAATATATTATTTGAGCATCGTCATCGCCATGTACATGAACACAACAGTCACCTCACAGATCCTGGAATGTAGGAGGTAAATTAACTCATGTCAGTTCATTTTCATTTTCAAGTCCAGGAGAAGAACTTCCTTAGTTCCTTCCTTAGAACTCGTCACACCTTTAGTGTTGTACCAGCAGAACTCTGTCATGAAATTGGAAAAAAAATCCTTGACTAGTTCTAATCAGAAGTGTTTAGTCAAACTGTCCTTCAGTGCTTCACTGCTTAACCTACTGTAATTCACTTTCCAATTTTTCACTGCTTTTTTTCTGATCCACTGGACTCACACAGATGTAATTCACCTTGTAAAACAAGTTGAATCAATCTCTTCATTTGTTTGTTGGTTTAAACCCAAAATACCGTCGCAAAACTTCAGTGACACCACAATAGACTGCAGAATTTTTTTTTGTCTGCTAAGTTTGGTAGATTTAAGAATAAATCAGAGCTTCAGTACCCTCTGGGAAATAAGAATGACTACAAGAGAAAGTAGAGAAAATATTCTAAATGGAGCGCACATGTAAATTACTTTTATGCAGGTCTTTGTCAGGAGACAAAAGCAGTACAAAAACTTAAAATAACTCTTTTAGTATTTCATGTGATTCTGCCTACGAGTCTTGTGATTCTGTCATTCAGGGAATCTGAACTACTCATGTCTCACATTCAGATATAAATCACCTTCATCTCAAACTCTGAAGAGGCTTCAAAATCATACAGAATGAGAATGATGTTATATTTTAAAGCTGCATACGACTTTTACCACCAATTTCTCATCGAATCTGTCAAATCTGAATCATAGCCTAAGTATTATGAATTCATAAATCTTTCTTTGATTATGAACCTCAATCTCTTCCCTCATGGTTAACAATATTGAAGTGTACATTTGTGTACAAACGGAGCCAGTAGGTCACTTGGGTAGTTTTCGAAATGTGTCACTATGACTTTGATCAATGTAATTGTATATGTGCAAAATGCCAATAAATTAGATTGAGAGAAGTGGAGCTCCATGCAGGTGCAGTAACATGAAACTGTCCAAGTGTTTGTTGCCATTGTGGCCATAATGTGGCTACATGAAGCTCCACAATGCACCCCATGACAAAGAAAAGGCCCAAGTGAGTTTCTGGCTCTATACTGTAAGTGCAGTCCATTTATGGTGGACAACACTTAAATATTGTTTACTGCGAGGGAAGAGGTTCAGGCGCATAATCGCAGACAGACTCATAGAGTTGCAATATTTAGACTATGACTTGGGTTTTACAGATTTGATTAAAAAACTGGTGACAGAAGTCATACACAGCTTGAATGTTATGATTTTGGATTTATTTTTTTCTTTGAGTTTTTTGTATGTCT